>JASDQU010313281.1:3290-13496 GCA_032191745.1 Picea mariana | reverse complement strand
ACTTCACGCTTCGGGAGTCTCAACTTTCCTCGCTTGCCTCCTCCCATAATGCTTTTACTTAGAGTTCATGATATACCGACGGGTGTCCTCCCACATATCAATGACTGCGAATTTCTTTGGCTCTTCAGGCTTCAGGAGTTTCAAACTTCCCCCCTTCACTTTCTCCCAGAGTGCTTTCACCCGATGTCAACGATCCTTTTACATGTGTCTTCTAGAATTAACGATCGATATGTACTCTAGCCTTCGGGAGTTTTCGACCCAAGGAAACCTGTCACATATTTCCCCTCTGGAGTGCCCAGTCTCCGGACTGAACGATCTATCACCACGTGGTGAAATATTGGAAGCAAACATGTATCCCAATCAAGAGGGTGCCACGTGTCACATTCTAACTGAATTTTCAATACTCCAAAAGCTCAAAAATTACTGACTGTGGCACACATCCCATGTGTCCACATCATCCCAGGTGACGTTCGCAAGCCATGTCACTTTGGGAATTTCAGGATCCACTTCACCTCTAGGTGACATCATTGTGCCCCATCACTTCGTCTCTTCAGGCTTCGGGACTTCGAGAGTTTCCATACTAGCATACTTTCAATTCTCTTGAACTCTGAATTCCTGAACTAGCCAATCTGTCACCATGTGTCTTCCTGGATCAGATGACTAAGATTCACTTTGGGTATTCACCCGGAGTCCTCGAATTTGCACCACGTTTCCTCCTTAATCTGACGGTTGAGGCTTAGTTTGGGTGTTCGGACTTCAAAAATCTAAAATTTCAAAACTTATCTGGCCCCACTAGAATTTATCTGAAGCCCTGGATCTGGTGATTCGTGGATCTCGGTAGATCAATGGCTGAGATCCTTTCAGATCTTTGAGTTTCAGAAATCTCAAACTTCAAACCTCCTCGAAGTACATGGGATTATGCCGCATGTCCTCTTGAATGGGATGGTTGAGGCTTACTTTGGGGTTTCACCCGAAATCCATAGATTTACACCACATCTCTTCTAGATCAAACGACCCAAATTTACCTCAGACGATCCGACGCTTGATATTTACTCCAGACGATCTAGCGACTAAGATCTATTTCGGATGATCGAATGATCGAGATTTACTTCGGCTCTCCGGCTCTCTGGGCTTCGGGAGTTTCAAATATCAACTAAAAACCTATTAAAAAAATTTCTCTGGAGTTACTGATCTACTGAAACGTACCTCTTGGTGATCAACGGTCAGAGTCTACTTTGGCTATTTCACCTCCTCCTCGTCTACAAACTTCTGGAGTTGTGGATCTTGTGCTACCTGTCTCTCCTTGATGATAGATGACCCCAAACTACTTCATCTATACAAAGTTTCGATGTTCGAGCCCTAACATGTCACATCACTCACTGCCTTTCAATTTGTGGAGGCACACATCGACGGTTTGTAGTACTTGATTTTCACCTCGCAATTCTCCTGATGCTGACACGTAACCCCTTGGTGAAACCATGGTTTGGATTGTGGGACTGTCTTGGGAAATTTTCTCTCGTGCAAATTGGTTCCCCGCAATGCCTCCTGTCCATTGATCTCACTCTCCAATGGGATCTGACAATGGTGACCTTGACCCTTGCTTCCTTTTCATCAGACGACCCCTATTCACCTATCCTCTGATCCAACGATCCTAGATGTCTCCTGATCCTATAGTGGCGATCGCTCCTAAATTCAAAGGGGAGGGTTATGATCCTTCGAACCCCTTACAACGGGTCTCTGATGTTCTATCTCCTCCATATATTTTTCAACGCCATTCCTCCTAAGCTTTTCAAATCCATGGTCAGAGTTTGATCTGTAACCACGAGACTCTGACCAATAGACCCGACCCATACCGACCTGGTGTTTCAACCATAAGCTCTGATACCAAACTGAAACATCCCCAGCCACCCATAGACCGGGGCACACTAATTTTAAGCCCACCCTTAGACTTCATACTCTTACCGATACCTTCTTTTATTAATAATAATGCATAAGATACAAGATTTAGCAACATGCACAACAATATCCAGCAAGCATGCATAATATAAGATTTAGTTAAACGATAATTAAAATAAATAACAGAATACATTCATACACAGATAATAATATCACAACAGAGAGCACTTATCTTTATAAAAAGGTGATACCAATTAGCTGCAGACCAAGGATGTTCCACCCAACCATAGACACCATTGCTCCAAATCTCAACAACAGTGTCACCCTCGATCTAGGGCTATGAATCCACAAGGATGGTTCCATAGTGTACTTGGGTTCCCAAACCAGTTATCTCTCAAGCTCTCATAGGTTTCCTAGCACCCACAACAATCGAAGTACCCAACTCTCTTCTACCTAGCCTATACCGCCCAAGAGAATGGACCTCCACCCATCTCTACCACGTAGTCCCTCAGACAATCCCTCTCCTTTTGTTTTGGGGCCTCCAACACAACTGGTCCATAATATCAATGCTGAAACTCTCAGGACTCACAGTTATGAGAAAAACAAGGCACAAGCTAATGCATATTAGACATGCAGGCCCCAGGTCATGGATGGATTGCACCAGCGACCATTACAAAAACCTATCCCATGGCTAATTCTCAGCAATTCCTTTCCCTTTCCAAGACAAGATGCAGGTGAGGATGGATCAATGGATGGGTAAGTGAATGCATGAAAGTGCATGAGGGAAATGAGTGAATGTACAGGAAATCAACGAACAAGCCACCAGTCCAACGACCAACCTCACAATCAGACCAGTGATGGGTTTAAGTATCTCTCATGGGGAATCAATAACCTCTTGGCCTTCCCCAAGAAGCTCATGTAAACAATCCCCTTCCTTAGACAAAAGGGTAATTAAAATAGGAATAAACACTTATCCCCTCAAGCCCCATCTCTTGTGGAATCACAGCCCCCTATAACTCTAGTCCTTGTCCTTCTAGCAACCACGCATGTATTTATTATTAATAATGATAAAAAACATTACATGTCTTGGGCACACTGGCATTTTAATAATTGTTTGGGCACTCTAGCATCTCAACATTGTAACAATACATTATTTAAAATGGGGTTCAAAACCTGGAGCGTTACAGTATCCAACTTTATCGGGTTGTCAAGGCAGGGAAAATCCTACACCAAGGAAAGTGACTCACTCGGGGCCAAATTCAACAGAAGTTTTCTCACTTGATGGGGGTCCTCAATGCAATGGAGACCATTTCTTCCTAAGGGGGGAGGAATGATTTAGGTGGATATTGGTGGCCACCCACCTATTCTAATTGGATCCTCTTGACAGTTTTTAGTTCAACATGTTCTTCTATAATTATTTGAAATTGTGGGTTCTACACTTTCGAGGTTGTCTAAATCCATACACAACTTCCAGGTGGAGATTGGTGGCCTCCCACCTAATCCATCTAGCTTGTTTTGGATGTTTTCATGTCAGTACATTTCTGTACTTCCAGGGACGTTTTGGGGGCTTAAACAATGTTTTTTTGGCTTGCCACAATCAAATTGTAGACATAATTATATTTTGATGACATACTATGTATTTCTTGAAAATACCTTTCCAACAAGCTATCACGCACTTAAAACGAAGTTCGTATGGAAAAGTTACGACCCTGGGAAGTTGAGGTATGAACTTACCCATTAGGGCCCACATAACATTTTGTGTTTCATCTCCTAGGGTTAGTTTTTTGGATTTCTAGGGTTTTGGAATTCATGGGTAACGTTAAAAAGGCCTTTGGAGCCTCATTGTAATCATTCTACTCAGATGGATGTGCGCAGTAGCCACATATCTTCTCAGAGATATCTACCACCATTCGAGCAAGTTGTTTTCAGTTGTGAAATTTTACAGTTTCAACCTATTTTATTTATTCAATAGAAGTTATTGTTCTTAGTATATCTGTGTTATTTTATTCAGTCTGCTATTCTTTTTCATTCTGCTCATAAATCCAGATCATTGGTATTAGATCGATATGCTCTTTATTTATTTTTCTTCGTGCATGTCCCCGACAAGATCTAGGTATAAGAAGTTGAAACTCGAACCAGTCGATCCTTTGTAGGATCAACCATGCCGAGCCCAAAAACAACCTATGGGGGATGAGAATAAATATGATGGAGTAGGAGATCCTTTTAAAATGTTGCTCAGGGAATCCTCTGCACGAAAAATGAACGAAATGATGGACACATTTGCATAGATCCTTTGGCGACTGCCCATGGGAGATGCATCTTCATCAAGTGGCCATGCAACCCCCTTCAAGGTACAAGTAAATTTTGATATTTCATTATTTGAAGGACTGATAGATGCAAATGTTGTAGATAAATGGTTGAATCTTCTCGAAGGGTATTTTTTGGTCCACAATTTTTTCAATAGGGAAAATATTACTTTTTCACTCCTCAAGGCCATCCCCCATGTTAAGGAGTGGTGGGATGCTTACTTTGAGTAAAGGCCCATAGAGGAATCTGCAATATTTTTGGTCTCCCCCACATGGGATTCCTTCAGGGATTCCATTAAATAACAATACTACCCTGTTGGAAGCTACGAGGACCAGTACACAAGATGGACCACACTGTGTTAGGAAAGGGACTAGATAGTGCCACATTTAATCAATATTTTCCATACCTTGCACACCAAATTGGGTATCAAAGACTCTGAACGACATTTGATGTTGAAATACCACAAATTTATGCATAGATACATTTAAACAGAAATGAATTTTCTGGACATCGCATCATTAGGTGCATCTTATAGATATGTTGTCAAGATCGAACATAAATTTACATAGAAGAAGTGAGAGTTTGGATCTACAAACTCCTCATAGCCGAAGTAGGGAAAAGGTAGCCACAACCCAAAAAACAAGAAGGGTAATGAGAATTCAAAGAAGGACACGGGAAAATGGTGTGAATACCATAAAATCCCTTGGCACAACAATGAAGAATGTTGCTCCAAGCAGTCATTGGTGGCCGAGATGAAAGATTTCAAGTCAGAGGCAGATTATGACTTAGAATCAAATCTAGAAAGTGGCAAGTGGATCATCGATGTCGAACCGAGTGCCACTATCACTACTACCAAAGTACAACCAAGTGAACGAGAAGAACCAAAGGAAGGGGAATGCCTCTTTCACTCATAGATGTGGGTAAAGGGGACTCCACTGCATTTCATTGTTGATAGCGACAATAAGAAGAAGTTGAATTCAATATAGGTTGTCAAGCCACTAGACCTGCTGATAACACCATACCCACATATTTACACCATTGGCTGGCTTCACCAAGGATGAGATCTCTGCGTCAGCCTACAGTTTCGTCTTCCCTACAACATCAAGCCCTTCAAAGACAAGGTATTATGTGATATTTCTCCCCTTGAAGTTTGTGATGTTCTTTTAGGCTAGCCATATTTGGGGAAGCGACAGGTTGTGTATGTGTCTAGACCCCACAGTGTTATTATTACTTTGGGTAGACAATTGTACATGATACCAGTGGTACCATCACCTACTGCTATTTCTTTAATCTTTACTAAGCAATGCAATAAGGTCATTTCACAGATTGGGAATTTCGTCTTTTTTGTGATCCATGCTCGTAGTAAGCAGAATATCGTTGCCACATCCGTGACCTCTACACAAAGCCTCTCTTTGCAGTAGAAGCAAGTGGATGAGATCATGGAAGAATACATAGACATCTTCTCCTCACCCACCAGGGTATTGACACACTCCCAAGTCAAGCATCCAATTGATCTAACCCTCGGTGCATTGTTGCCTAATGGACCAATCTATCATTGCTTGTTGATGGAAAATGACGAAATCAAGTGACAAATCCAAGAGATGCTTCAAAAGATGCACATCTGACCCAACTACTCCCCTTACGGAAGCTTGATTGTGTTGGTGCAAAAGAAAGATGAGACATGGTGGCTCTTCATTGATTACAGAGCATTAAAAAAATCGTAGTTAGGAACTCGTACCCAATTTCCCAAATTGGTGACCTTCTTGACCAACTCAAGGGGGAAGCTTTCTTCAGTAAGATTGACCTAAATTCTCGCTACCACTAGGTTTCCATTAAACCAACTAATGTATGGAAGAAAACTTTCAAATCTAAAGAAGGTTTCTTTGAATGGCTTGTCATGCCCTTTGGCTTAACAAATGCACCAACAACTTTCATGAGATTGATGGATGATGTATTGAGACCCTTAACCAACTCTTTTTTGGTGTTATATATAGATGACATCCTCATCTTAAAAATAACTTGAGAGGAGCACATGCAACATATTCAATAGGTTTTGGGCACTCTGCAGCAGCACAAGCTATATTCCAACTTGGAAAAATGCTCCTTTGGAATGAATATGGTCCAATACTTGGAACAAACTGTTGATTATCATGGGGTACATGTGGATCCAACTAAGATCTAATTCATTCGTGACTGGCCAGCCCTGACCACACTGACCGAGCTTCAGATCTTGTTGGGACTTTCCAACTTCTACCGAAGGTTCATGTTGGGATTCTCCCATATTACATGGGCCCTCAACCAAGTAACTAGGGGCAGTGGCAAGGAATAATTCACATCGGGGTAGGAACAAAAAAACACATTTGATGATCTGAAACATCGCTTGTGCTCAGCTCTAGTAATCTCCTTACCTGATCTGCAACAACTGTTTGAGATCAATACTGATGCCTCCAACTATGTTGTAGGCGTAATTCTCACTCAACATGGTCATCCAGTAGCATACCATAGTGAGACACTCTCAGATACTTTCTGGAAATACCCCACCTATGAGAAAGAAATGTATTCCATTGTGAAATCTTGTCGTCAATGAAAGCATTACATTATGGGAAAGGAGAAAATCATCCACATTGATCACAAGCCTCTGCAATTCATACAGACACAAGGGAATTTGCAAAATGACCTCCATCAAAAGTGGTCCACATAGCTACACTAGTTTCATATCAACATCAAGTATAAAACACAAAGCATAAATCATGTCACTGACTTCCTCAGTTGTCGTCTTGTTGCTGCACTCACTACAATGCTCCATTCCTGTGGGCATGAGGAATATGAGTGGCCCCAAATCTATCAGCATGACCTTGACTTTGCCACCACCTATCAGCTCTTGGGTACATGAACGAATGCCACAGATTTTCACATCCAGGATGGATTGTTATGCCATTTGGGCCACCTCTGTGTTACCATAATAAAACGTGAAAAATCTAATTTTGGAGGCTCATTACAGTTGTATGGCAGGACATTTCGGCATTGAGCAAACTATGGCCATTCTACATAAACATTTTAATGGCCAAAACTTTGACAAGATGTCAACAAGTATATCAGATCTTGCACTGCCTGTGCCATTTCCAAGCAATCCATCAAGAATCAAGGCTTATACACCCCTCTTCCTACTCCCGAGAGGCCTCGGGAATCCATATTGATGGATTACATGTCTTGCCTTTCATCCACCAAGCACGAAAATGATTGTGTATTTGTGGTGGTTGATCGGTTTTCAAAGACGACCATTATCATAGCCTGCAAGAAGAGCATCACAATGTCAGATACTGCCAATCTCTTCTTCGAATGAGTGTGGGTCCATTTTGGGATACCACAGACGATCACCTTATATCGGAACAACATGTTCCTTAACACATTTTTGTCGAGTCTTTGGTCATTGTTGGACAAAAATCTCACTAAATCCACTTCCTTCCACCCCCAAACTAATGGCCATACAGAGGTCGTCAATCAAATGATTGTGCACATCCTGTGCATGTACAATTCTAAGCATCCATGTACATGGGATGAGAGTCTTCCCTATGTTAAACACAACTACAACAGGGCTCTCCATAGCTCCATCAACCATAGCCTATTTCAGGTGGGGATGGGATTCCAACCCTTGGGTCCCATTGATGTTGCACTACCTCTTGGAACCACACATGAAGAATATTCCCATGTTCATTCTGATGCCAACAAAGACACTAGATTCTTTGAGTGGATTCAACACATCCACCAACAGGTCCATGAGATTTTGTAGAAAGCCAATGCTAAGTACAAGCAATTCCATGATCAACATTGGATACCGCACAAGTTGCAGGTGGGAGATAAGGTCTGGTTAGATTTACAGAAAGAACGCCTTATAGGGCCCCATCAGAAGCTCCTCCCACTTCACTATGGGCCTTACACTATCACCAATGCTTTGGGTAGCAATGATTTTGAGCTCAACACTCGACCCTTCCTTGGCTTGCACCTAGTGTTCAATGTGGACCTCCTTCGGCCATATTTTCCACAATTATCGGACACCTCAGAGATCGCATAACAATGGAAACCAACAGAGCTCAACCTTGACTGCATGAAAGAAGCATCCAATGATCATATAGTAGACACATAGGTCACGGGCACTCACCAACAAAGGATCCAAATTTATCGGGTTGTAAAGGTAGGGCAACTCCTACACCAAGGAAAGTGGCTCACCCAGGGCCAAAATCAGCAGAATTTTCCTCACCTGATGGGGGCACTCAACAAAATGGATACCATTTATTCATAAGGGGGGAGGACATATCCAAGTGGATATTGGTGGCCACCCACCTATTCCAACTGGTTCCTCTTGACAGTTTTTAGTTCAACATATTCTTTTGTAATTCTTTGAAATTGTGGGTTCTGCACTTCCAGGGCTGTCTGAAGCCCTACACAGCTTCCAGGTGGATATTGGTGGCCTCCCACCTAATCCAAATAGCTTATTTTGGATGTTTTCATGTCAGTACATATTTCTATACTTCCAGGGGTGTTTTGGGGGCCTAAACAATGTTTTTTTGGTTTTTCATAGTCAAAATATAGATGTAGTTAGATTTTTATGACACAATTTATAGTTCTCAAAAATACCTTTCCAATGGGCTATCGCGCACCTAAAATAGAGGTCGTATGCAAAATTTACGACTCTGGGAGTTTAGGTAGCAACTTACCCATCGGGGCCCACATAAATTTTGGTGTTTCATCTCCTAGGGTTAGGTTTTTGGATGTCTAGGGTTTTGGAATTCATGAGTAATGTTAAAAAGGCCTCTGGAGCCTCATTGCAATTATTTTTCTCAGACATATGCACATAGAAACAACATCTCTTCTCAGAGATAACTATCATCATTCAAGCAAGTTTTTTTCAGTTCTACAGTTTTATAGTTTCAACCTATTTTATTTTTTTCAACATAAGTAATTGTTCATTGGATATCTATTGTTGTTGTCAATATATCTGTGTAATTGTATTCAGTCTGTTATTCTTTTCGTTCCACTCATAAATCCAGATCAATTGGAGCATTGCCTCATTAATAAGTTTCCGCCTTGAAGAGCCAGATGAATATGAGTTTATCCTTCTACAAAAGGATTATTGTATGGTGCTACCCTAGCTTAAGGGTTTTAAGATTGAGTGAGGTAAAGGGGTGTTTCTATATTTTCTAGAATATGTGTTCTTAGGATCATAATAAGTGGTATTATAGCACTTTCTTGGGCATTTTCTTATGCCAAGGGTAAGTTCTTCTTTTTTTTAACTAATTTTTTTTTTTATGGTAGATTTTTCTCTTGAGCTATTAACTAGAACACAATATTGCTAGCAAGATGAACTCTTAAAGGTAATTACTGTAAGCTTCTCTTTGCTCAATCTACTCCTCTCGATGAAAAAAAAATTCGACTTGAATCCTCTTTGATGGTAGTGTTAATTCAAAACCAAAATTTGTATCTATTTTGTGAATCCACATAATTGTGGTGAACATTATGAGCACAACACTCAACCATTTGTCAATTTTATGTGTTAGTAGTTTGATGCTAACTTAAAAAAATTTGCACGAGACCTTGGCTTATGGATGAACTTCATGGGTTTCTTCATTATTAACATTGAGGGTAGCACCCATATATGTGATCTTGGCATATGGATATATCTCATACATGTAATCATTGAGGGAGATTCTTCTCAAAGGGGGTTGGAGTGTTGGGATACTCCCTAGTGATGTAATGGGGGCCAAAGGATCCATTAGAGTTAATAATAGTATAGTGGTCATTTACTATAATGTGGATTGGGTCCATTATGTTAGTTATTATTTATAAAGTCATTAGGTAGTTATTATGCAAATTTTTTTAATATCATCCACTTATTAATGTAGAGGCCAATAATGGTTAGGGTTAGATTTTGTTAGATAAATATAAAAAAGGATGTAGTCCTCCTTTTGAGATGTCAAGTGTTGTGATTTCCTTAGAGTATTCGCT
>JASDQU010313280.1:11947-25443 GCA_032191745.1 Picea mariana | reverse complement strand
AAAGAGAGAGAGATTATAGCTACAATTGAAGGGAAAAGGGTATGTGGATTCCATAAACCTAGAATATTATGGAATCCACATACCCTTTTCCATAGAAAATACTAACTAGATCCAAAAACCAAAGACATGAAATATGGTACTACACATATTGTAATATATTATCAAGGAAAAAACAAGCTAAATGCAATTTGGACATTTGAAAAAAACATTACAAGTTAAATGAGTACATCAATAAAAAATAAAATACTAACCTTGCAAGTTCAAAATCTGAGCTATGTAGATCGAGAATTGGATTTGTTCAACCGGTGAGTGACAGAAAAAATAAACAGCTCAAACAAAATCCGAGAACAGTGTCACAACTATAATAATTGTGTCACAAAGTCTCTTAAAGTCATGTATATATAGATAAAATAGTCAACTAGCTGTTAACACTGACCAATGAAATAGGCAAAATTTTCGTCTCTATTGCCACGAAAGTTCGTCGCTATAGAGACGAAAACCCCGACTAGGTTAAATTAAGATTTTCATCGATATTGCGACGAACTTTCGTGGCAATATCTACAAAAATCCCACCTTGTTTAAAAAAAATGTTGAAACTAGTGGAAGCGTGGAAAAGTTTTGTGGAATAATCCGCCCATATGTAGTAGTGACTCCATGGGGGTTCCTTTTTCATAAGTAATCCCCAAGGCCCGAAAAAGGTGATAAACGAAAACCAAGGAGAATTTTCCTTTTTCATAAATTTAGTCCCTTGGGCCCGAAAAAGGGTTAAACTTATACCTGAGAATACTCTTCTAGCGAACCAAAGTTCCTAGAGTATACCTTTCTTTTTACAATTGACCATCCGGACCGAAAAAGTGGTAAACTACCACCAGACAAACATGCCTTCAAATTTGAGTTTGGCGAGCGTGAAAGGAAATGAGATCGCTTGGTAATATTTTCATGTTTAGAGAGTATGAAAAGGGATTAAAGAAGACTACAGAAGGTTACTTTTCTCAGTTAATCCAAACAATATTGAAAAGCATAAATGTAGTCTCGTCGGATGTTTCTTTCGAATTTCAAAGCGAGCTTGAAAGACAACAAAGTATGCTCATTTTTGGGAGTCTCAAGGGTGAGGCCAAGAGTGGTGGTACATCAGACAAATGAGGATGAAACTCCTAATCATAATAGGACTAACAAGGACTCTGGAGCCTATAGTCATTATAGACAACATGGAGGCCAAAATGCAACAAGGATCTACCTAGGGAATCCATGTCAATGTAGGCTATACCACCTATACCACCTAATCATGACACTTCTATAGCAACAATGACGGTTCCGTGTCGCACTTCGGTGGGATCGATCCTATGGAAAAGAGGAAAAGACAATGAGATGAAAAAAGTGGAGGTGAAATCATAACTTATATGCAAAAAGTTGAAAAAATGACTTTTGACCAAAGGACCTTGGAAATGACCCATCTCCCAAAAAGTCACCAAACCAAAGAAAAGTGTATCGTAACATCCCGTAAGAAACTCAAGAATGGAAATAAATGATTTCCAATTTAGAGAAAATGACAAAGGGGGTCAAAAAAGTGGCAAAAAGGGCCAAACACGTATATAAATAGAAGCTGACAGCTGATTTTCACCATTGCATTTTGAAAATTAACCAAAAGGTAAAAAAGCCCCTTTTCTAAATAAGTTGATTCCAGGAGCTTCAGAGGATGAAACAAACTTCCTCTCAAACTAAGTATAGACTCATCCCTCTTGCATTTTCATTCTTCCTTTATGCTTTTTTTTTGAGGAGGCGCGCTCCCTTAAAAAGGAAGGCCCTATGTGTATGTGGGTTGTGCATGGACAAATTGCATATGTACGTAGGAAGAAAACATTCTTCCAATGTACATAAGTGACTATGGCTAAAACAACCTGCGTACACCCTCAAAAGGCTTGAAAAAAATAAGAATGCAAGAGCTAACTCCATTTTGAACTGCCATGGAATAGGATATATGTCCATTGGAGGGAGATGGAACACGAGGATATTGATACACTGGTCGATGAGGACCCTACTGCCATTGCTGCATTGAAACAATGTGGGATGTGGAAGTTCTTCCGGTGTCCGTTTATGAGGGCATAAACTAGGTTACTAAACACCCTGGTTGACTATTGGCATCCAAATGCAAGGCATTCATGATATAGGGGCAGTTGTTGACTCCAAGGACCGAGGACATATACTTCTTGACTGACCTCTCAAGGAGAGGGGAAACAGTCAATTTGCACACCTTTCCCCCCAAGCCTTTCAACATCGAGGATTACATCAGGATTTATTGTGAGTCCGACATTGAGAAGGTAGGTTCTCAAGTGCCCATTCACAAGATCACCAGTTTGACACTAAGGGTGATATTATTACTCATTGTGAGGATCACTGGATCCGGGTTGCTTCACCAGGCTTCTCGAGTGCAAATTCATTGTGGTATTCAGTGCCAGGAGGCACATATCTATGACTGGAGTACAACCATGCTCATATGGATGAAGAGGCAGCTGAGAGAGTGCCGAGAGCGTAGAAAAAAAAGATTTGGGTTTGGCACCATTCTATGCTCGTTATTCTTTGAGAGGGTGCCTAGTCTGAGTCCCAGGGAGACTGTACAAGGGCATGTGGCCTCCTTCCCAACAATATGTAGATGGGAAACATTGCTTCCACGATAGGGGGGATGGAGGACCATAGAGCCCTTTGAAGACAAATTCTTCAACTGGTGGGACCAATAGATTCCAACTATAGAGGACTACCCCTATTAGAATCAACTTCTTCAGAGATCTGGACATGCCTGTACCTCCCAGAGAGGAGCGAGGAGAGCTAGGTACATGTTTTTAAAGTTATTTAATTTTTAATTTCTTTGATATATATCATGTTTATATGCATCAGAGTACTGACATCTATGTATATGTTATGTACATATGTGGGACCAGTGCGCCCGACGGACTTCACGAGGCCTCGACTAGAGGCGGGACTAGCAACAATCGGTGGAATAGCAGCCGCAGGGGGACCTCCAGCCGGAGAGGCTGAGAGAGTATTGAGGTGTGTGGAGTGCAACCTCACTGCGCTCACTCGGACAATTCCTATGGTCGATCTCGAGGATCTCCCACCTTCCATGCAACCTCATATAGTGGGGGTGACACAGACTTGGGTGTTCACTACGGTAGGTCCAATAGGCCCCAAGATTATATAGGCCAGACTATTATGTGTCGAGGGTAAATTTTGTATATTTTTGAGGGCATAAGCCCCGTGATGTATACCAAACCTTATTTTTTGAGGCATTCATGCCCACTTATGTACTCTGACATTTTGACATATATATATATATATATATATATATATATTTACATATTTATTCATCTTATGGATCACATTTTTACAAATGTATGTAGACGTGTATGTGTGTGCAACATGTCAATCTAATACTTGATTACCTAGAGTATCTGTTATTTGCTCTAATCTCCTAGGAACATGGATATACATAATGTAATCAAAGTAAAGTTCTAAGAGACATACCATAATGAAATGTCGATGTAGAGTAGGATCATATATGTGGTAAACTCCATTTAACTGGGACACAACTAGTTGAGCATCTAAGTAGACCCGGAGGTGGGAAATTCCATACGACAAAGCATCACAAAGAAACTCTATCACTACGATGTACTCAATGACATTATTTGTGGCGTCACCTAGACAGATACCTCTCGAAGATAGAAACTGGCCTACGGGTGTGAAAATCACCCAGGCTGTGGAAGAAAGCCTTCGAGTGTGTCGGATAGCGCCATCCATGAACCCAAAAAACACCTCTGATTCAATTGAGATCTGCCACAATAAAAAGGAAGACATAAATAACCACACGCCCATAAAAAAAAAAAGAAAAAAAAAATGTATAAGAACTATACATATGTACAAGAAGTCACCTAGGCGACAACCTAAGAGTAATACTTCTTGAGGTAGAGCCCATTTATAGGCTCCACCAAGGAATTTCCCTCAAATTAAACCAGACAGTAAGCACCCTTCTTGAAGACCTCTTTCACGATGAAAGGTCTGAACCACATGGGTTTTAAATTGCCTCCCCCAGGGGATCTTTTTCTTAATTGTAGACTAGGACAAGAGCCCCTTTGAATAAAATTCGAGGATGAACAGACTGATCATATTGACACTTGAATCATTTCTTATGAGCCTCATTGGATGAGGCTGCATCACGATGTTTCTCATCGAGTTGCTCGAGATTTAATAGGTGTTCCTCAAGCAGTGAAGTGTCTGGTAGTAACTCTACTACCAACTTTAAAGATGGGATCTGACACTCAATAGGCAAGACTACCTCCAACCCATATAAGAGTTGAAAAGGTGAGAATTCAGTGGTAGTGTTTACAGATGTTCGGTAGGCCCATAATTCTGAGTACAATATCAAATGCCAATTTGACTTGGCAGAATTGATCATTCGCTGAAGAATAGTCTTGAGAGACTTATTCACAGCTTCCACCTAACCATTTTCTTGTGGGTAGTAGGGTGATGAATGTTATTTCCTCAACCCAATATTTGATGTTAACTTAGACATCATTTTGTTATGGAATTTACTGCCATGGTCAGTGACAATCTCCTTCGGGATGCCAAACCTTGCTACTATCTAGTTAAAAATGAAGAGAGCCCTTGTTTCTCCATCATTGTTAAACATTGGCATAGCCTTGACCCACTTTGTAAAGTATTCTACCGCTACAATGATATCACGATGCCCCCAGGTTGGAGCTGGGTGACATGTAGTAAAATCAATCCCCCACTTAGTGAAGGACCAACAATGATGACGGGAAACATGGGAGCAGGATGTGCCCACATATTCCGGGAGAAGATCTAACATGGGTGGAACTTTTTGACCGACTCAATGCAATACTTGATTAACGTAGGCCAAAATTAACCGACACATAGAATATTTTGGGTTGTTTCCAACCCAGAAAAATGACCACAACATGCTCTAGTGTGGCATTCATTCAGAACGAGCACTTCTTCCTCATGTATAAGGCACCGAAAAAGAATGTAATCTACGCCATGACGATACAAAGTGTCATTGNCACTTCAAAGTCTAGAGATAGACTAGTATATCTCCATACTAGGGGTCCGAAGATATGATCAGAAAAGATCTCCTTTGATAGGTGATTCTTCGGGTGTGTCATCACTAGATTTGACCGAAAGTTCGAAAATAAGTTCCGCAAAGACCAATGACTTTTTGGATTTCATAGAAACAAAATCCAAGTCAAATTCTAGGAGGATTACAATCCATCTGCTGATATTTCTACCAATGACCCTTCATGTCAACACGTATTGGAATGGATTCACGACGAGAATGACGATGGTCTTAGGAAGCAGAATGTAATGATGGAACCGCTAGACAACATGCACTGCTGCCAAAGAAAGCTTCTCAACATGGGAATATTTGAGTTCAGACCCAACAAGGCCTCAACTCAAGTAATAAATAACATGCTCCTCGAGCAGATTGTCTTCCTGAACCAAGACCATGCCGATGGTCTACTCTGTAGTGGCCAAGTACAACAAGAAATCTCTGTTATAATCAAGAGGCCAGAACAATAGGAAAGATGTAAGGGTGCATTTCAACGCTTCAAAAGAGCACTGAGTGGCTTCATCCCAACATAAAGGGACTCCCTTTTTCAATAAATGCATGAACCCTTTAGTGATCTCGGCGTAATTTGTGAAAAAACGTCAAAGAAAGTTTTCTTTCTCCTGTAAGCTCTGAAGATGGTCTATTGTGCATGGGGGAGGCAACTGAACTATCACCTCAAACTTAAGAGGATCGACCATGATCCCTATGGTCGAAACAATGAAACCTAAGAGACGACCCGAGGTCATGTAAAAACTTCATTTGTTAGGATTCAAGCGAATCTGATAGTAGCGACATTGTTCAAAGATTAGTTGGAGGTGTGCGTGATGATCATATCTCTTGTGAGAGCATGATGGGATATCATAAAGATAAGCCTTGACGATATGTCTAAGGTTGTGGAAAGAAAAATACATGGTGCATTGAAAAGTGGCTCCAACGCTCTTCAGGCCAAAAGGCATCTTACGAGAAGAAAATGTGCCCCAAGGAAAGATAAAAGTTGTTTTTATGTTGGTCTTCAGGTTTGATATGAATCTGGTTATATCCAGAAAAACCATCCATGAATGAAAAGACCTCATATCCCCTGCATTAATCGACAATTTGATCGATGAATGGGGTGGGAAAATCATCTTTTGGACATGCCTTTTTCAAGTCACGAAAGTCCATGTACACACAAATCGTACCTTATTTTTTGTTAACCAGAACGGGGTTTGACACCCATTCTGTTAACTGCATGGGGTAGATAAAACCTGATTTAAGCAGTTTCTCTACTTCAGCCTTAATGGTTGCCTCTTTCTAAGGATTCACCAGATGAAGCTTTTGTCGGGCGGGCTTGGCATCAGGATAAGTCGTTATCTCACGTTCGACGATTCTTGGGTCTATGCCTGGAATTTCCTCGTAATACCAGGAAAAAACATCGCAACATTATTTAAACAACTCCATATAAATTTGAATCTCTTCGGGGGAGTAGTCCACTCTGAAGAAAGCATTCTCTATGACGTCAGGGGTTCTGCAGATATCTATTGGGATCATTTCAATGATACTCACTATATCACCCTCGACTTAAGCTGCTTGTGTAGCCAGAGGATTAATAGGACAAGACCTATCTCCAATCATAGTGAACACAAATTCACCTTTTTCTATTCTTCTTAACTCCGGGGGGAAGTAAGATCTGTGATGGAGATCATCCCAAGGTCTATCTAGACCGGTCAATGCCTCAAGAATCACCTCATCTGAGGGTAAGACTAGATCTAAAGAATCTGTAGTGGAAAGGTAACCTTGAGCCCAAATAGGCTCGAGAATTGGATCTAACTCCTGTGTGGGAGTCAGATCGGGGTCGGCTGAAGCTTGCTAGACAATGTTGTACGCAACTTCTATCATGGATAAGGGCATGACCATGCCAAAATTCCCTATCCCTTCCATTGAGGACGATGGGGAAGGAAGAGTCCACGGATCATGAAAGTAAGTCATTCGAAATGATGACATTTTGAAAATTTCAGCCCTAGGCTGGTCAGGGGCAGCCGAAATAAGCTTGACATCACCAGAATGAGGTGGGTAATCGAAAGTACCCATAAAAAATGGACACAAACCAAATCCTATGTTGATGGTGCTGGGTTGAGGATTATCAATCATCGGGACCGTGGATGCCTGTGATTAAGGGTTAAGACGAGAAAAGGACAACTGGTTAATTGTCACGATTCGACCCTCGTGTGGAAACAACAATAGCTAAAATACTGTAACAACCACTACATGCACTTCATAGGTCCAAATCCTTCCTAAAAAAATTTGTATTCAAGAGGCGCATTGACCACTTCAACTTCGACGCACACGGTCTTCCCTCCTAGCTGCATGAGGAAAGAAGGAATGATTCCATGTGGTTTGAACAAACAACCGTCGAATGCCATAAGAAATGTAGGTGACGGAGACAAAATGGGCTGGCCAATGGCCTTCCAACACACCAATGACATCACGCAAGTAGAGGTGCCCTCATCAACCACTATGCATAAGATATTCCGAGTAAAAGATTTTGTGGTGTAAGCAACTACTATCTGAAATGCAACGTAGTAGGGAAGACAAGTTTTCATGTTGGTTGGATCGAGAACAATCACTCCTAGGTTACAAGTCTCTATAGATATGTTGGCACAGGGGTAGACCCATGGTTCAACGCTACAACAACGAACCAAAAAAACCTTACTACCGACCCTTTCAGAAACACCTGCAAAGCAGATGAAGTCTCACTCAAGGTAGAGGTAGGGGTGATTGCAGGACTCAGGTGTCTGCAACCTTAGCTGGGATCTAGATTTTTGATTACACACTTAACAAAACACTTAGCATCAATTGTTCACCTAGAATTAACCCTTATCTCACTCCGCAGATAACACAAAGCATCACAGTATATACTTATATATAATATGATTCAACACTTAGCAGCATACAACAGATCGAATCTGGTAGACCAAGCACTTAGCAACTTCATACACATCAAACCTATCATCTATACACATCTAATAAGCACAAAGCATAAGTAAATCTTTCTAAACATGTCATAGCACTTAGCAAGAGAGGGAAAACACATGTAAGTAACAACACAAAGCATGACACACATATTTACGTGGTTCACCCCCACCCTGGGGCTACGTCCACCAACTCTTCTTCTCTATTATTGTTGGCCGATTGGATACAAGCACAGAGCCTCAAAACCTACCCCACACAGGACAAGAGATTTGCACAGCTCACTAGATCCTCCTTCCCCGAGTATCTCTAAGCATAAAACCTTCTTACAATCCATGCACTCAATACTTACAATACTTGCACTCTGCTCTGCAAGTATATCACACAGATCAGCTCTTATCACTAAGCCACTTCTCAAGTGTTCTCAAAAAAGGTCCCTTCTTACATAGCCTAGAATTCTACTTATACATTACAAAAAGGGGCCTAAAAAGGGGTAAACCCATGGGCTGACATCCCGATCCTATTACATTATCCCCCAAAACCCAAAAGGGACCCAAAAATGGGGTCTATCTTCCACGATATTCTCTTTTCCTTGCGCTCCATCCTTAACAGGCTGTCGAAGTCCCAAAAATGGTCAAATATGACCAAGTGTTCCTCAAAACTTGGTCAAGGGCCAACAGGCCCCCAACACTCACCTGTGACTCGTCCCGAGTCACTCAGGTCTTGGTAACTTTGCCTCAAAGGTATCGATCTTGGCTCGAGCTTCTTCGACTTGTCTTTGTGCTACTTCTTCTTTCTCAGCAAATTCCTGAATAACCGCTTCAATGATAGGTCCTTCCAGTTGTTGCTTGACTGTAACAACTACTTGTTCTAGTACTATTCCTTGGCCTTCAATTTTTTCAAACAATATATAGGTCGCCTCCTGGCTCGGCTGGAGTTTCTGGGTGACTTCCATCACTCTGTTCTACGTGGTAAGAACAAGTTGTTGGGTGGTGCGTTGTTCCTGGGATCTCTTCATCCTCTCGATGGGTGACAGGAGCTTGAGCTGTGCATGTACTGTATCTGCGTGCTACTTTGGTTCCTGGAGTTGGGACTCCGATTTCTTCAACTCTGGGTCTTCGGATAGTTTTTCATATATCTGCGCACTTCTGCTACTTAATTGTTTGCATTCTGTAGCAAGTGTTTTAATCCTCTCAACTATGCTCTGATCATTCAATTCTTACTGGTCGTGCACTTCTTGCAGGGTACTTGGTATAGTTTGAAGCTCTAATTCCATGACCCTTTGCTGAAGCTGCTGAAGAACTTCAACAAGCTTCATCACTTGACATTTGAAGGGTTCTTCTCTCTTTTTTTCTAAGCCAGTGATGGAGTGGAATGCTTAGTTAATTGCTTCTTCCATCTTGATCTGCTTCGCGAGCAGTTTCTCTTTCTCCTTTTGAATCTTCACTCTATCTTCTTCAAATTTTTCTTAGAGAGCATCCTTCTCTTGTTGCATGGCTCAACATTGTTCTGTGATTTCCTCTTGTACTTTCTTTAAGGCATGAGTAACCTATGATTTTTCTTCCTGTGCATGTCAAAGGTGTACTTTGACTGTATCATCAATCTTACGGAGTTGAACTAATTTTTCTCCCACTTCTATTGTTCCTTCTGGCAGAGGCACAATAGAGATTATGCGGCTAGACTAGAGTGCCTGTTGCACTTCTTGGAAACCAATTTCAATCCTGTTATATATCTTCTCCTGCTTCGCTTCCTACTTTTTTTTTATCTCTTCTATGGATTCATTCATAGTTGCGAAGAGGAAACTGAAGTCATACGGAGTGAGCGTGGTCTACATCTTAGTTTAGGTTGTTTTCAATTTCTTCCGGGAGGAAGACTTCGGAGGTGACCCTTTTCTCTTCTTTATAACTTCGACTTCATCTTTTGGTCTCTGTTCGACTTCCTCTAAGTCTTCGCCATTACCTCCTTGATCTGGTGTGATGGAAGTCGTACTTACAGATCTGCTATCTACATCCTGAACCTCTTCAGGCTTCTTCGTCTTCTTTGTCTTACTGGGCCTAGGTGTGTCATGTGCATCTTCTGGGATGTTGATGTCTGAAATGTCCACTGGATTTGCTGCAACAAGGAGGTCCATCGACCATTCCTTGGTGATCTCTTCTAGGTCTTCTTCTGTCAGCTTATAATAGGACTGAAGCTATTCCTGGTGCTCATCGGTGCATGGAGTTAGGTATATAAAGTGACGGTCCGCGTTGAAATTTATTAGAGGTCGAAACCTTTTTAAAGTGTTCAGGGTTATGCGAGGTTCACCCCCTATGGATGCTTTCAATTGGTTATAATATGTGTGGAAAACAACATTCAATTTCCATTTCTTGTTCATGTCGGTCGAGTACCACAATGTACTGAACTTCACGGCTAGTGGCTCAAAGGGGTCAAGGTCCAGGAAGGTTACGCCTTCTAGTAGCTCCCATGCAGCAAAAGCGATCAGTATTAGAAGCCAGCTAAAATGGAATTCATGCCCCTGATCCTGGGTTTCTCTACAATCAATCTCTAGTTGGTTTACCAGGTACTTCGCCCAGTTCATCTGTAGTCCCTTTGCGCATTTTCCTGCGAGGTCAACTACGAAGCATGATACTTGTGTAGGTCAATTCTTACGTACTAGATTTCCTGCGATCAGTTGACATGCAAGGAGCACTACACCACTTTTGATATAGGCTACCTTGTAGCCTTGCACGCCCTTCTTGACATTTCCATAAGCTTCTTTAATCTTCTGTGAAAGAGCGTGGTCCGCGGTCTTTCCAGGGTAGTAATCCTAGGGATCAAGGCCTTGCATGCTAAGCCCGACGATCCTATTGATCAGTGCCAGATCAACAATTATGTGATGTTTTAACCACAGGTATCCTTCGTGGTAACTTGCTAGCAACAATTTTACACAAGCATTCACCTCCTGGTGTTTGCCGAAGTGTGGTATTTTCATAACGTTGAGCAGAGTAGACTACGCAAGGGTCATCGTCCATTGCTGAGGGATGTTCTTCGAATTAATTCTCTTAGTTATTGTCAAGTACTTATACAGGGCGAGCATGCTGTAAACCTTATGGTCCCCCAGGTTGAAGTCACAAAACTTCAACGCTATAACCTTGTCTTGATCTGTGCGGTAGGTGCGTACTCCTTTCGGTAGATATGCAATGACTAGGGTGTATTCAAAGTTTCTAGGGACACTATCCCTGTTAATCACACCACTCAGAGGGTGCATGTAAGCTGGTAGGATGGATGGCACTAACTTCGCGTTGGCTATGTCGTCTTTATGCTTAATTCTCCTTTCCACGTTGGCTTGAGATGTTTTTTCTCAAGTAGTCGACAGGGAGGCTTGCACTCCTCTCATCGATGATGCTTGGAATTTGATGGACATTCCTCTTTCTGACATGACTCTCTCAGTCATTAAATCGAGAAGGACCTATGTGATGGATTCCTCAACTGTAATGAGCTCATCGGACATACGCACTCGAAAAAGAAGACCAGGGCATGATGATATCAGATACTGCACTAGGATGAACAATTTGCTTGCAATGATCACTGTATACAATCACTAGTTCTGTGGGCTTCGAATTTTCAGTTGGCAAAAGTGTTCTTCGGGCACGTCGTGACGAGATAAATAGGAAATTCATCAATGGTTTTCTTGCAATGGGTATGAAGCTTCCATTATCATATATCTATCCATTATGGTGAGGTCCAACGGTTTGGCGATGATCCTTTAATGCTTTTCTATCCGTTCGAGGTGGAATTCGAATGAGTATATTGGTCCAAAGGCTAGATTGCTTTGCCACAACGAAGTGCCATATGTCATTGTTCTGATATCTCGGTGAAGTTCAATTCCTGTGATTTTTCCTTCTGCAGTGTTCCACCTGGGATCTCTTATAACTTTTCAATCTTTTCCTTTGTCTTCCTTAATTTTCTAGCCTTCTTCCCGGTAGTCTTTAACTCGGTCGGTCTTTTTCCGTTCTGATTCCTATCTTCTCTTGACATAGTCACTTCGCACTGTTGAGTTTCTTTCTTTAGAACCGAGGGTAATACTCCTTCAACATATGTATTAGGTATTTTAGTCTTCTTTGGTTCCTATAATTCTCTTATAGATTCAAATTCCAAGTCCCTGGTGTCAAATAGATTAGATCTGTTCTCTTTTTCTTCCATCAAGTAGGTGATCCTTTTAGTCATAAATTCCATGAGTTCTTGCTTCTTCTATTCTAGGGCTTCCTTTTCTTCTTTTCTTCGGATATAGTCTTTTTCAATCCAGATCTTTCCTAACAAAGCTAGAAATGGGGCACGGTCCTCAATAAATTTAATAACTTTGAATTCTTCCTATGTCGAAGCTCCATTGGTACTCATAGCTATCTGGGTAATCCTGCCACATAGGGTTACCATTTTTCCTTTAAACAAACCTATTTTTCCTAGTGAAGGAACCATAGTAGGCCTTCCTAGGGTTTCCCAAGTGCTTTCTGTCATAATTTTCATCTATGTTTCCTCATCCAGAGCACAGTCAATGTCGAAGTCTCCTATTCTTACTTCGATTTTCTCCTTTTCTTTGAAGATCTCTGACAAATGGGCATATTTATGTTCATTCATGGTTTCTTTCATTTTCAGTAACATAATCTCTGATTCTTTCTGGGGTTATTCTATAATCTCCTTCAGGGTTTTCTTGCTCCATATTCAACTTTTCAAGTCTAGCAATCATTCTAGGGCAATTCATTACTTCATGGTCCATAGCCTTACAACAGAGGAAACTAGGTTTTCTCCCAGGGCATTCCTTAGCAAGATGTCATGGTCTTCTGCAACTATAACACATAGTTAATCCTCTCTTTCTCTTCAATGATCCCCAACTTTTCCTGTACTGCGTGCTAGGATCATAATGGCTAGCCTACAAAAATTTCTTTCTAGGATCCTGCATCCACTCGTTAGTCCAAACATCCTTTCTATGCATAGGTATAACATATCTTTCATTATTCTTATCAGATCTATTCATATCAACATTCTTTCATCTAAGAATGCCCTAGTTTTCAAGATAGGAAAAAATCTATCAAGCATACCTAATTCATGCTTCAGAAACAAAAATTTCCACTTATTGAGTACAAAGCTTCCAGATCTAAAACCTTTCACTATTCTTACTTTTATCAGAGCACAAAGCTTACAGATCTGTTGGGCCCCAACAACTCCCCTTATATTTTTATAAAATTTAAAGGGCCCCTATTAGAATCTTAATAATTATAATGAGCTACAAAATCAACCTTTTCAAATAGTTCCATTCCTTGGCTTGCTTTGAGAAAAACTTAAGACATTCACTTTAGTATGAGACATTTATTACAAGAGTATATGTCAAAATTTAGAAACGAGCATAAAAATCTCAATTTAAACAAAAACGTTAATTTTTTATCAAATGTTTACT
>JASDQU010313276.1:1169-11795 GCA_032191745.1 Picea mariana | reverse complement strand
TTTACTTTACTTTAAAATGCAAGCTCAAAAATGCTCCACCCACTAACTAGAATGCAAGAATTATTGTTTGTTTTTAAATGCAATGAAATGATCTCAAATGCAATGTTTTCTTCTTCCTTACTTTCAATGAAATATTTCAATGTTGAAGCAAAGGATTGTCGAGCAAAAGATCCAACAAAACATGCAATCAAGAAAGAACTAAAAGAATCCAAATGTCAAAATTATTCTAACAAGAGTTCAAACAAGAACACTGATCCGGATTTTATGAGCAGAACGAAATGAATACAGATTATTATCAAAATATTCTTAACACAAAATAATAGATATACGGTAAAATTGGTTTCTATTCAATAAGGAAATAATTTGAAACTGTAAAATGCAGTGGAAAACAAGCTTGCTAGAATGGTGGCAGTTTATCTCTAAGAAGAGATGTGACGGTTGCGCTCATTCGTAAGAAGATGATTACAATGAGGCTCTCAAGGCCTTTATACAATAAATAGGAATTTCAAAAACCCTAGACATCCAAAAACCTAACCCTAAGAGATGAAGTGCCAAAAGTCATGTGGACCCCATTTGGGTAAGTTAGTACATCAACTTCCTGGGGTCATAAATTTTGCATACGATCTTCATTTTAGGTGCACGATAGCTCGTTGGAAAGGTCTATCTAAGGAATACACATTTTTTCGTCATTCTTTGACTTTGTTTATATTTTGACTATGGCAAGCCCTAAAAACGTTTTTTAGGGCCTCAAAACGGCCCCGGAAGTCAGGGACCCGAAAACTAGGAAAAATTTGTCGAACTGGAAAATTACCAAAATGAGCCAGTTGGAATAGGTGGGAGGCCACAAACATCCATCTGGATCAATCCTCCCCCCTTATGAATCAATGGTCTCCATTGCATTGATTTCCCCCATTAGATGATGAAATTTATGTTGAATTTGGCCCCGGGTGAGCCACTTGCCTTGGTGTAGGAGTTTCCCTGCTTTGATAACTCAATAAAGATGGATCCTTTGTTGGAGAGTGCCCTTGACCTGTTTTACCACAATCTGATCATTGAATTCATGTTATATGCATTCGGGGTTGAGATTTTTTAGTGTCAGTTGTTCTGCTATCTCTGAGGTGTCCAATAATGGTGGGAAATAAGGTCGAAGGAGATCCACGTTGAACATTGGGTGCAAGCCAAGGAAAGGAGGAATGTTGAGCTCAAAATAATTATCACCCACAGCTTTGGTGATGGTTTACAGCCCTTAATGGAGTGGAAAAATCTTCCGATGGGGTCTGGTAAGGCGTTCTTTCTGCAAATGCAGCCAATTTTTTTCACCCACCTAAAACTTATGTGGCACCCGGTGTTGATCATGGTGTTGTTTGTACCTGTCATTGGAATTCTGTAGGATATCCTGAACCTGTTGGTGGATGTGTTGGATCCTCTCAATGAACCGGGTGGCTTTTTTAGCTTCAGTTGGAGTAGGAGATGAGACAGTCGAGTTGACTGCAAGGGGTACTACAACATCTATGGGACACAATGGTTGGAATCCCAACCCCACCTGAAAGGGGTTGTGGCCAGTTGAGATATGAAAGGAATAGTTGTAGCTATGTTGGACATAGGGAAGACTTTCATCCCATGTGCGATGGTTCTTGGAATTATACATGCACGGGATATGCACGATCATTTGATTTACGACCTCGATTTGGCCATCTGTCTGGGGGTGGAAGGTTGTGGATTTGTTGAGCTTGGTGTCCATCAGTGACCAGAGGCTCGACTAGAATGTGTTGAGAAATCGGTTGTCCTGGTCTGAGACAACGGTTTGTGGCATTCCAAAATGTACCTAGACTCTTTCAAAGAAGATCTTGGTAGTGGCCTTTGTTATGATGCTCTTCTTGCAGGCGGCCAGAATCGTCATCTTAGAAAAGAAATTAACAACCACAAAAACACATTCATTTCCCCGCTTGGTGGATGGGAGGACTGACATGTAGTCCATGGAGATGGATTCCCGTGGCCTATCAGGAGTAGGCAGAGGGGTGTACAGGCCCTATTTCTTAGTGGTCAGTTTGGAAATAGTGCAGGCATTGCAAGACCTGATATACTTGTTGACCTCTTGTCGAATTTTTGGCCAGTAGAAATGTTTTTTCATCGTTGCCACTATCTTTTCAACGCTGAAGTGTCATGCCACCCGACTGTAGTGGGATTCCCAGATCATATTCACTCGCTCACTTGATGGAACAAAGATATGGCCCAGACGGCACAACATCCCATCTTGAAGATGGAAATTAGAGACAATTGCGTTTGCACCCAACATTTGGTAGGTGGTGGTGAAGTCCGTGTCTGTCTCATAGAGTTGGGGGCATCCAGAGGTCTCATGGCCGCAAGCGTCTAGCACCATGGTGAGTGTCATGACTGGCGGTCTATTGAGGCAATCATCGATGCGGTTGGTGCTTCCTATTTTATACTTGATGTTGAAGTGGAATTTTTGCAAGTATGTGGACCACTTCTGATGGAGGTAATTCTGCAATTTGACTTGTGTCTGCATGAACTGTAGTGGCTTATGATCAGTTTGGATGACTGTCTCCTTCCCAAGAATGTAATGTCTCCATTAGCGGCAGGCTTGCACAATGGAGTACATTTATTTATCGTAAGTAGGGTAATTATGGACAACATTTGATAGTGGCTCACTATGATATACCACAGGGTGGTCATGCTGAGTGAGAACAATGCCCACAACATAGTATGAAGAATCTATCTCGATCTCAAAGGGTTGTTGCAGATCCGGTAATGAAAGTACTGGGGATGAGCACAAGTGTTGCCTCAACTCATCGAACGCTTGTTTTTGGGACCATACCCACACAAATTTTTCCTTACCACCACCCCTGGTTACTTGGCTGAGAGCCCATGCAATATGGGAGAATCCCAACACAAACCTGCGATAGAAATTGGCAAGGCCCAAGAAGATCCACATATCAATGAGTGTGGTTAGGGTTGGCCATTCATGGATGACTTGGATCTTGTCTAGATCCACATGTACACCATGTTGATCAACAATGTAGCCCAGGTAATGGAACTGTCCATGGTGAAGGAGAATTTTTCCAGGTTGGTGTATAGCTTGTGTTGTCACAGGGTGTGTAGAACCTGTTGAATATGCTGCAAGTGTTCTGCCCAAGTATTATTGTAAATGATAATGTCATCCATAAAAACCACTACAAAAGTATTGGTGAATGGTCGCATGATATTGTCCATCACCCTCATGAAAGTGGCTAGAGAATTTTTCATGCCAAAGGGCATGACCAACCATTTGAAAATACCTTCCTTTGACTTGAAGGCAATCTTCCATACATTTCTATGTTCTATCAGGACCTGGTGGTAGCCATATTTTAGATCAATCTTACTAAAGTATTTGGCCCCTGTGAGTTGATCAAGGAGGTCGTTGATTCGGAGAATTGGGTACTGGTTTTTTACTATGATTTTATTCCAGGCTCAGTAATCAATGCAGAGTCACCAGGTTCCATATTTCTTATGTACCAACATGATTAGGTTCCCGCAAGGTGATGAGATGGAACAAATGTGCCCCTTATGGAGCAGTTCTTGGATCTACCACTTGATTAACTCATTCTCTAACAGACAGCGGTGATAGACTGGCCTATTGGGAAGCGGTGCACTGGGGATCAAATCGATGGAGTGCTTGACCTTAAAGTGCAAAGCTACTCCGGTAGGTGAGGAGAAGATATATGAGTATGCTTCCATGACCTTATCCACTTGCTTATGTTGTGTGGAGAGGTCGGCTATGGAGACATTGGATGTGGTTGCGATATTTCACTCATTCTGAGAGAGAATCACGAAAAAGACAAACTTCCCCATCTAAGAGATGACCTTCCTGCATTGCTTGGTGGAGATCAAAGAAATAACACTAGGTAGGACTGCCTCTGGTATCCTATACAATTTCTTGTTCAAAATAATAATAACACTGTGAGGCCTAGACTCATATACAGCATGGAGTTTCCATAAATATGGTTGGCCCAAAAGAACATTAAAAACTTTGAGAGGGGAAACATCACACAATACCTCATCTTTGAAGAGCTTGATGCTGTATGATAGGTGGCATTGTTGGTTGACACGGATGTTTCTTCCTTGGTGGAGCCATCCGATGGTGTAGGGTTGTGGGTGCGACGTTTTTAGCAAAGCGAGTCACTTGAAAACCTCTTCTGATATGAGGTTCTTATGGATACCGCTATCAATGATAAAGTGCAGTGAGGTACCCTTCACCCACATCTGTGAGTGAAAAAGGTGCTCGCCTTCCTCTGGCTCATCTCCTTCACCAGGATGGAGCTTGGTGGTAGCAACGGTAGCACTGGGTTTTGCATCAATGATTTGTCTCCCCCTTTCTGGTTCTGAATCAAAGTCGAAACTCGCATCTTATTTAGAGGCTTTCACCTCAGCCACCAACCACTGCTTTGAGCGGCAATCAGTAGTGTTATGCTAGGGGATCTTATGGAAGTCACACCACTTCCCGGTATATTTCTTTGTCTTTCTGGTGTCCTTCTTTGCTTACGGCCTGGACTGGTTGTTCTGAGGTGGTCTGTCTTTTCTCTGTCCTTTGTTCTATGTGTTTAGGCCACCTTTTTCTGGATTTTTCTGTGAGGGGTTCCCAGGCCCAAATTGTCGCGCCTTTTGTTTGAGATTTTGCTCGATTTTGATGGCATATCAGTAGGTCGCACCCAAGGATGAGATTTCCAGAAACTCTGTTTCTTTCTGGATGTATCTATGCAGATCATTGCGATACTTTAGCACCAGATGTCGCTCAGAATATTTGATACCCAGCTTGGTGCGCAAGGTATGGAAGATATTTGTGAACTCAGGAACTACTTGGTCTCTTTCCTGCCGCGGTGTGGTCCATTGTTTATACAGGTCGTCATAACTTCCAAAAGGGTAGTATTGTTCCTTAATAGAATCCATGAAGGACTCACAGGTGACCGCAACTATAAATAATGAGGGTTCCTTTGTTTCCTTCTTCTCACAATAAGTTTCCCACCAATCTTTGACATGGGGAATGGATTTGAGGAGCACAAAAGTAATATTTTATCTATTCGAGAAGTTATGGATAGAGAAATACCCTTCTAGTAGATTCAACCATTTGTCTATAGTATATGCGTCTATTTGACCTTCAAATATAGGAATATCAAAGTGATTTGTACCTTGAAGGGGGTGACGCCTCCGTTTGAGGAAGATGCATCTCAGGTTGGTAGCCGCTGAAGGATTTGCACAAAATTATCCATCATTTTGTTCCTCTATTGCATGAGGGATTCCTAGAGAAGTATTTTGAAGGGATCTCATGTCCCATTGTCTTTATTTTCTCCTGCCATGAGAGGTTTCTTGGGCGTGTGAGAGATTTTTTCCTCAAGAGAAACAAGCTCGAGACCCAATTCTTTGTACCCTGACCTCATTGGGGACATGCATTAAGAACGACAAGGAGAAGGCCACTCTAATACCACTGATCCAAATTTTTTGAGAAGAATGAAATGAATATAGATTATTATCAAAAGATGCTTAACAGAGAATAACATATATACAGTAAAATTAGTTTCTATTCAATAAGGAAATAAGCTAAAACTGCAAAATGCAGCGGAAAACAAGCTTGATAGAATGGTGGCGGCTTATCTCTAAGAAGAGATGTGATGATTGCGCTCATTCGCAAGAAGATGATTATAATGAGGCTCTCAAGAAATTTTTACAATAAATAGGAATGTCAAAAACTCTAGATATCCAAAAACCTAACCCTAGGAGATGAAGCGCCAAAAGTCATGTGGACCCTGTTTGGGTAAGTTAGTACATCAACTTCCCGGGGTCGTAACTTTTGTATACGATATTCACTTTAGGCGTATGATAGCACGTTGGAAAGGTATATCCAAGGAATACACATGTTACCATTAGACTTTGACTTTTTCTATAGTATAACTATGGCGAACCCTAAAAATGTTGTTTAGGGCCTCAAAACGACCCTGGAAGTCAGGGACCCGAAAACCAGGAAAACAATATCGAACTGGAAAAATGCCAAAATGAGCTAGTTAGAATAGGTGGGAGGCCATCGACATCCATCTGGATCAAACACACATATGGAAAGTAGAGAATAACACTTATTTTAGCCTCATATATTGAGTGGTAAGAACCAAAGATTAATGTCAAGTTGCAATAAAACCAAAGAGATTCAAACACTCAAAGGATCAAAAGTTTTCCAAGAATACCATAAGAAGCTCAAAAACAATGCTCAAACCAACACTTACAATCCCAAATCAATGAATAAGACTTCAAAATCAATCAAGTGAAACACTTAGAAAGTCTTGAAACCAAAATAACAGAAGTTTGAAAACCATCATGATGAGGATCAAACTATAGGTAAGAAAAACTTTGACCAAAGGATCAGGTTAGCCCAAGGAATTCATGCACATTTCACAATTTTATGGATTTTGAAACTCAAAAGCGGCAATAAAAGGTGATAATTACTCAACTCCAATCAAGAAAATCCAAAATCAAGTTTAGAGGACTCTAATGCAAAGATCTGAAGAAAAACATTGATAACACAGAGGCAAAAAGGGATCCAAATTCACTCAAAAGAGAGACTATCGCCCATGTTACCATGTACATAGGGTTATTAAAAGGAGAATATAACTCCCTAGACCACTATTGAGGGGATATTGTCCTGAAATTATCACTCTATGTGCCCTTATGAGGGAGGGATGAAGTCCTAAAAGTGGAGGAAAAGAACAAATGTTTTCGCAGATTTGAATGGGATCAGGTGTTTAGCTAAGAGAACTTCCCAATGATGATGTGGGAATGGGAGAGATAAAATAAGAAGCATCAAAATAATAGATCAAGAAAGAATCAAGAGGATATAAAAAAACAACAAAATAGTAAAGAGAATAGTCGATCCCTAATGGAGTCGCCAATTTTCTGTTGTGATGAATTCCCTCTGTAGATAGGTGAAACCCCCATTGGATCAATACCCCTTCTTTGATCCAAGAAATAAGGGAAACAAATGGTAACTACTTTCCTTTTATATTTATTTTGACAAGTAGGATAGAAGAGAGAAATGCATGGCACACATTTTTACGATGGTTGTCCTCGTTGCTCCAGCCTTTTTACCTTGATATCTAAGCTCCTAGGAGCAAGAAAAGACCTGCAAAAGAACAAGATGAGATCCCTTTCTTCCACACTATAATGTTAAGTTAAAATAGATCTATCTACGATTATTTTCACAACAATAGACATGTAAACATGTAAACACATAAAAATGGAATGAATCGACCAAGTTATCTATTAATAGAAAGTCGACAAAATGGAAGCACTTACAATTTTTACATTGATGTTGTAGCAAACTCCTCCAAGTTCTTCGTTCCAGTCCCTTGTATCTCACACAATCATAAGTATGATGTTCTTTAATTCGCTGCCCCTTTCACTCAAGCATGACCCTCATTATATAGTGGTTTGAAGCATAACAACGTTGAGATATATTGGGAAAATGGTTCAGAATTTAGCTCATGAGGTTGGGATTTGGTGCCTATGAAGGAGCAAAGAGATATGGCTCGAATCCTTAACCCAAACAAACTTAGATCTCCCCAAATATTTTACTTATAAAAAGGTGTAATGGTTGCAACATCTTCATCGCTCCCTTAACTGAGTATAGGGAGATTATCGCTCCCTAAGACACTATAGGGGAGCGATAGTCTAGATTTCATCACTCCTTGTGTATGAGAAAGGGGAAAATGATCCTAAAATAGGGCCAAAACCTTAAAGAAAAAATATTATTTCGACCTTCAAATCATATATTTCTCTTCCAACTTGTCTAGGGAACAAGACAAATACTCCCACATGGTCATGAATTTGTGACACTTAATAAAGTGTATGTGACACTTAATAAAGTGTATGTGACACTTAGTAAGGTACATAGGACACTTGATAAAGTGCATGCGACACTTATTAAGGTGCATACGACACTTGATAAGGTGAATACGACACTTAGTAGTGTAGGAATTTGGTGTGTAACACTAACAGAGTTGGATTCATTAATGAAGGGAAGTGATGGGGTATATATGGAATTTGGAAATATGCAAAGCAAGGAAGAATCTTAAATATTTAAGGATTTTGTTTACATTTGTAATGATTTTTTATTCCTTATGATGTAGGACAAATCAAATATTTTACATAATTTTTTACAGTTTGATGATGTTATGTTAAATGCAATTTCATAATAATTGTATGTTATTCACATGCTACCCTTGTATTCACAACAAATGCTACTCTTGTATTCACAACAAAAATTAACAAAAACACATATAATACATAATATTTAAATGACGAGAAAAAATAAATACAAAATGTCATGCTAAGAGACTCAAATTTATACCATGGTTGAAAATATCACATAATCATTTATTAGTCATAGTATATATTATATATTTGCATTCGTTAAGATTTATTAGTTAAGTATATATTACATTCATTAAGCATTTAATGTTTTATTAATTAAGTGTATAGTATAAATGTATATTCGTTAAGCATTTATTAGTTAAGTATATATTATATATTTAGATTTATATTATACATCCTGAGTGGGCCTAATGGTTAAGAACATGTGTTTCCTCTTAAGAGGTCACAGGGTCAAATCCAGAGGGGGTAGGGTATGTATCCCTTTGTAGACTTTACCAATCAAATCGTTGGGTGAAGGGGGGTCCCTTGTCCCACAAACAAGGGGGTCTCATACACCAATTCGGTGTGCTGGCTTGGTCGTGACCTTAAAAATAGATTATTATTATTATTATATTAGTTAAGAGATTATTTTATTTCGACCTAAATAAATAAGTTAACACTCCAAAATCTAAAGATATCTAACAAAAGTGAAAGCCTACCCCTTACGGATCACCAACAAAGTTATTTCAGATCATTCCAAGTAGTATGGTTTTTTTTAAATAACGGTGATGAGTCAACCTACATTTGTAGATAATAATTAATAATGGTTATTCTCACTATGAATTCATACCTAAATTATGATAAATTCTATCATCTTCAAAAAATTAAAAAAAATATATTATTAAAAATATTATTTTTTTATAATAAATGATAGCATTTACTATTAAAAAAAATTACACTTGAATACGTTAGCTTCAAGCTTCAACATACATTAATCATATAGCTACCACTTATATTTAAGTGCAAGTTGATCGAATGTAATGAGTTTGATCCTTTTAATTTTAATTTAGGTTTCCAAATTAGCATAAATACAAAGAGCTTAGCAGGTCAAAAGTGATCAAAAGTGAGAAAACTAAAAAGACAAATATAAAAATAATTTCATTAAAAATATTTTAATATCTTAAAAACAAATTAATGAAATAATAGTAATGATAATAGCATTACTATAATTAAGTATAAATAGGTAAAAAAAAAATATTTGAGAAAGAAAATTAAGAATAAGTAATTTTTAAGAACAACCATTTCCCATATATTGAGTTATGTATCATCTTAAAAAATTGGAATGGTCTTCCAAAGTGTAACTATAGAAAGAGTTATATGAAATTAAAGTGATATATATAAATGACAAATAAAAATAAAAGTGGGTATTTATTATATTTACATTTGGCACTTTAGGTTAAGAAAAGATGTAATTAGCCAAAATACATACTTGTCCTAAGATGTAGTATCTTACAAAATGTTTTTTCTTCAAAAGGGCATCTAGATCGTGCTTGTTCCTAAGGACAAATGCAATCATTCATGACTTTCCTAAGGAACATACGTGTTCGGCCATAGGTTTCCAATGAAAAAATTGTGGCTACCCATTTAATGCTTTGAAAACAAGAAAATCTTGAGGAAAACTAAGAATTGGAAAAACAAAAAGTTGCATGTGGATATTTTGCATGGCTTACACATGAAAAACATGCATTCCATGTATCATTGATCTTATCACCTTGAAATACTATAAATAAAGGAATCAAATCTTAGGGATGGGATTCTAATGAAAGTCTCCTTATGCTAGAGAAATTTAGTGAAATATTCTTGGTTGCAAGTATATCTATTGAAACATAGTTACCAACTTGTCAAGAACTGTGACCTCAAAATAAGATCTCCAGTTCTAAAATCCCATATTTTTTGTCAAGCCACAAAATCAACCTTTGAAACGAAAAGTGGTGCTACTAATAGCATCTTTTTGGGGGAATTAAAATTAACACATTTTGCAACTATTGCCTTAAGAAACTTGTAGTGTTGTCAATAAAAACCTTAAAATAAACCCTTGAATTGAAAGGTGGCACCAACAGTAGCACATTTGTTTTCTTTTTGATGTCAAAATTACAACAAAACGCTTAAAAGCAACCCCAAATTTAAAAAGTGGCACCCCACCCTTTTTTCGGTCTCAAAACTACATCTTCTTTGAGAACCATTTCCCTGACAATTGATACCCTTACAACCAAAACCTTAAAATCAACCCCTAAATTGGAAGAGGTGCTACCAATAGAACCCCCCCTTTTTGGCGGCTTAAAATTGCAACAATCTTTTAACCGTGGCATAGAATCCCTAAATTGTTGCAAACAACATCATTAAGAAAGGGAAAAAAATCCAAAAAATATAAAAACATAAAAAAAAAAGAGAAAA
>JASDQU010313275.1:0-13145 GCA_032191745.1 Picea mariana | reverse complement strand
TGCCTGCATCTTCACGAGTACACCCAGTTTTCCATGTTTCATGCTTAAAGAAGGTTATAGGCGACACGATCCCAGTTCAAACTATATTTACATAACTTGACGAGGAAGGGAAAATCATATTAAAGCCTGAAGCCATCACTGACACAAGAATTTGCTAGCTGAGGAATAGATCCATTTCAAAATATCTCATTAAATGGAGGAAACTACTGGCTGAAGATTCCACTTGGGAAGATGAGTCTTTTATAAAGAAGCATCCAGAGTTACTCAAGCATTGTGGACAACACTTGTCTCAAGGGGAGGGGCATGTTAAGCCCTAATATTGGCTTATTACCCTTTAATTGGGGCACATTATATTAGTAATGTTATTTTATTTATGTCGACTTTAGGCCATTAGTTGTTATTATACCTCCTAGTCTCCCATATATACCAAGGAGATATTTTCATTTTGAATCATCTTGTACTTGAACATTTTAAGCGGGGTAAAAAGAGGTTGCGCCCTCGAAGAGGCTTATTATCTAAAATTATCTCTTTTTCAAGGCGTTGAGTACTTTTTCTGAGGTTTTTCTATGCTATATTGATATTTGGTTCTTAACAGGTACATGGTTGAGACAAGTAGTTGATGGGTTGGCACATGCATGAGGTGTATAGTTGATGATGTTGGTACATCTTGATGAGTTATAGTTGATGAGTAGTTGATCCATGATTGGTACATACTTGATACATGGTTGGAGGCACTTGTTAGTAGTATTGTTGACACATGGTTTATGAATGATGTAACATACTTGTATTGGTATATTATTAGAAGCACATATTGATCTTGGTAATGATTATGAGTTGTTGTGTTATGCTTGGTTGTTTCACATCTTTGAGAGTTGTCTTAGTGATCGATCATGGTGAGTAGATTTTATTTGGTTGATAATATTGATGAGACATTTTGTTGTGGTAGGTTTTTTGGACAGGTTGTTGTGACATGTTATTTGCACAGGTTTGGTGCATGGTTGATGCACTTATGCATGGTACAGGTTGAGGTATAGGTTGGTGCATGGTTGATGCACTTGTTTATGGTACATGTTGATTACAGGTTTTTTGGTACAGGTTGGTGCATGGTTAATGCAATTGTTTATGGTACAAGTTGATTACAGGTTGAGGTACAGGTTGATGCATGGTTCAGTTTATTGGTACAGGTTGTTTGGTGCAGGTTGATTGGTACATGTTTACAGTAGTATATCTCAGAGTAATAGTGCAACAGTGGTTCCATAATTCTACTTATACATCAGGGTGGTTGGCCAAGGCAAGGACAGGTGGTTGTAGCCACCTTTTGGTTGTAGTCAGAGAACATATGAGGTTGTAGCCTCCTTCTAGTTGTAGCTAGAGAATTGGGGAGTTGGAGCTTCCATCAAGTTGTAGCCTTAGAAACTAGGGGGTTGAATCATCCTTCCAGTTGCAGCTATAAAACAAAGGAAGTTGGTGCTTCCAACAAATGTAATTATTAAAGACATATAATAAAAAACATTATGTGGTTTTCTCCCACTTTGGGTTTCCACGTAAAACACTGGTGTATTGTGTATGTGTGTGATTTCTCATTTCTTCATTGTTTATTTACTCTGCAACTATTGGATGATAATTCTACATTGATATAACACTTTCATTTTATGGTGAAAAAGGATTGTATTGCTATATTACTGATTCACCCCCCCTCTCAGTAATCCAACAACAACACCATTTTCAAGTGTTTCTCGTGCTCTTCTTCCGACTTATAATATATAATAATTTCATTCAAGAAGATGATTAAAAACTTATCTAAGTATTCTATGAACATACCATTCATTAGACACATGAAGACAACAAGTTCATTTGACAACCCAAATCGAACCACTGTGAACTCATAATGGCCATACCTCATTCTGAAGGAAGTTTTGTGATGTATTCTTCTTCAATTCTTACCTGATGATAGCCTAACTTGAGATCAATCTTCGAGAATATTTTTGCATCTTTCAGCTGATCAAAGAGGTCATCTATCCTTGGCAAAGGATACTTGTTCTTCAAAATTACCTTGTTTAAATTCCTGAAGTCAATGCAAAGTCTCAATGTTCCATCCTTTTTCTTCACAAATAATACTGGGGCACCCCAAGGTGACACACTTGGGCGTATATACCCCTTCTTCAATAGCTCTTCAGGTTGCATTTGTAATTCCTTCAGTTTTGGTGTACTCATCTTGTAAGGGGTCTTGGAAACTGGGGCTGCTTCAAGCATCATATTGATGGAGAAATCCATATCTCTCTTGGATGGAAATCCTGGTATTTATTTAGATACATCTTCAAACTCTTTGAGGACTACATAATATCCAACATTTGGCACCTTATCTTTAGGTGTCTCTTCCATATGTGCAACAAATATTTGACACCCTTTCTGATCCAGATTTTATGAGTAGAATGAAATGAATACAGATTATTAAAATATGCTTAACATAGAATAACATAGATACAGTAATATTGGTTTTCTATTCAATAAGGAAATAAGCTGAAACTATAAAATGTAGTAGAAAACAAGCTTGTTGGAATGGTGGCGGCTTATCTTTGAGAAGAGATGTGACGATTGCACTCATTCGTAAGAAGATGATTACAATGAGGATCTGAAGGTCGTTTTACAATAAACAAGAATTTAAAAAACCCTAGACATCCAAAAACCTAACCTTAGGAGATGAAGCGCCAAAAGTCGTGTGGGCCCCATTTGGGTAAGTTAGTACATCAACTTCCCGTGGTCGTAACTTTTGCATATGATCTCCGTTTTAGGTGCACGATAGCTCGTTGGAAAGGTATCTTTGAGGAGATTAATTTTGGGGGATCAATAATAACCTTTGGTTGTCATTGAGAATCATGATCCTAAAAAACCTTGATTTAGGCCCTCAAAATGGCCTTGGAAGTTAAAAACTACTAAAAATAGTAAATTGCCAAAATTGCCAAAAACCTGTTTTGAGAGAGTTGGAAAAGGTGGGTGGCCATTGATATCCACCTATATCACTTTTATGTAACTTTTCTTCAACTGCAAGGTTGTAGCTTCTCTGACAATTACTGCCCTGGGAATTCCTTGTATTGTCCTTAAGTTCCCTTCCTCATCCAAGCAATTAAATTCCTTATTATAATAGTCTAGGATAGCATGATGTTGGTCCAACCAATCCATACCAATTATGCAGTCATAGGGACCTAAAGGTATGATGTTCAAATATTCCATGGTGCATAGTCCATTCATTTCCATTGGGCATGCCTTAATCATCTCATTAATTTTCCTTTTGGTTCCTATAACCAATTGCACCAACCAATATTTTCCAAGATTTCTTCTTGGAAATTGAAATCTTTCCAGCATCTTAGGATCCATATAACAATGACTAGCTCTCGAATCAATTAAAATATCAATGGTTTGGGTGTTGATCTTACCTTCCATTTCAATTATATGTGACTAAAACTCATCTTGCTTGTTATCTAGGGCTACGTAGATCCTAGGTACATTTCTACCCATGCCATCCACTATATCATCTTGTTGCACATTGTGAACAATCCTCACTTTTTCACCTTTATGAGAGAAATCTCTGTACATATGATCTCCCCCACAACCCTAACAATGAATAGGTGGCTTCCTTGGTCTTTTCCCCATTGTCTCGGTCATTTTGGTTTCTTTAGGAGTTGGATGTCCATGAGAAATATTTCTGAAGAAGGGTGGCTTAGTTCCCTTCTTCCTCTTTTCCATCTTGATTTTCTTCTTGTCTTCCCAAGCCTTGTCTTCTCTGTCCACGCTTGCAACTTCAACCTCTGTTATTTTTTGTTTCTTTTTCCTTCCTTCTTGTATCTTTTCAATATGAAAATCATTGATGACATCCATGATATTATTCCATGTAGAGTAAATCCCGACTAACATATGTGAAAGTTGTTCAACAAAATCCTGTAAAAATAAAATATAACATTTTTGTTTTAAATAAAATTAAAAAATTAACATGATACTAAAAATAATGAAGGATACAAAAATAGAAAATAAAAAACTTACATTGCCTTTCTCAATGTCATCAATGACGGATGCAAATAATTATGTAAAACATTCATACTTATTATAGTTCCTCAATTTCAAACAATATCTAGTCTTGATATAATTCCTTCCTTGTTTGACAAGTGCATAAACAATATATGTCTCTGAATGTAAACATATATCTCATAACAAACCAAGTGTCTAATAATTTCCTTGCACATGTTCAAACTCGGCACAAAAAAATATATATGTTCTCCATTGTTTCCTTGCTTTTCTTAAACAAACAAAGAATATTCCAGTTTATTTTCACCTTCCACAAATTTTCACTCTCTAACATTCTTCATTTCCCTTGATAGCTCATGTGTTTTTCTATCAATTTGTTTCCTATCATTCATGGAGGTTCCAATTGTAATTTTGGATGTCATTATTGCAGGTCGTGATCTAGATACATTCATAGATAATCTCTTTCTTGTCATTTTTCCTATATGAAACAAAAAAGGCCTTTTACATTATAATAAATTAAAAAAACAACATTCACTATAAAAACTAAGTTAAAAAAAAATTGACCCATGGAGTTACTAGGGAGATGTCAAGACCAAGCCTTGGCTTATGGGGGCTAAGGAGATGTCAGAAATCACCCCAAATAGCCCCATGTCCAAGCCATCGAAGCACCCAAGGCTTGGCCACGGGGGTTTCACCCCCACAACCAAGTCATGGGGGGGAAACCCCTACGACCAAGATCTGGGTGCTCCCAAGGCTTGGTCTTGGGGGATGACCCCCTCCGCCCCCACCCCCCCCATGGGAAAGTCATGATCCATGGGATTGTGAATTGAATGTGGGGTGCTATCCGACACCATGCAACTATGCCTTGGATGAGGGGGTTGGGGCGATTCTCAACATCGCCCCAACCCCACAACTAAGCCCTAGGCACATCTGGGGCTTGGCTGCAAGCGATGGGTTAATGTCAGGAATCATATTGCATGGGAGGATAATTCCTCCCAGTAGCCACCATGGGCCAAAACTATAAAATTTTCACTAAATTTTTTTATAAAGTGTAAATTTTAAAAACACCTATACCTAAATTTACCTTATTTTGAAAAATCCTAAGAATTTTCTTAAAATATTTGTTGTATGGATCTGAAAATTGTACACAGAATACTACAAACTGTACTCTAACCAATACATTTGATCTTATTGAATTTGGATCTATTATGAAGCATTTATGACATTTTTACCCGAAACACCTGTTTTAGAATAGTTTCAGGACTAACCACAAACCCTATTTTCCACGGAGTGCAACTCCAAAAATACAACGGCACACAAGATGAAATTTGTATCACAACTACTTGGATATGTTTCTTCAATGACCTCCCAATGTCATAGTCTGAAGCATTCTATAAAAAAATTACTGCGAAAATGGTGAGATGACCTGTAAATAACATACCTTAGAAATCATCATCAAAATAATGTATCCTCCCTTGAATTTCGGCCTTCTTTACTTCACCTTCCTTTTGAAATTTGGCTTAGATATCCTTTGGTTACCTCAGTCACTTGTATATATTCAATATGATCAAGTGTTATTAAAATGGGAGATTCTTGCCTCTTATTTATACTTTCATGTAGCTTCCTCAAGGGGTTTCCTTTTAACCATCTTAACCCACTTTCGTTATTTTAGGGATAACCCACTTGTAACCACTTGTCCACTTAGTAATTTATCCATTAACTTTATTATATAAATAATTTATTTTTTATCCACTTTGACTTATATTACACTCATCACTTCACTTTATTATTTAAATTACCTTCTAACCATCTTAACCCACTTTCTGTATTTTAAGGCTAACCCACTTCTAACCACTTGTCCACTTAGTAATTTCTCCATTAAATTTATTATTTAAATAATTTCTTTTGTATCCACTTTGAATTATAGTACACTCATCACTTCACTTTATTAATTAAATAATTTTTTCTTTGCAGCGACTTTGACTACTTTGACCTTTTGGGGCTTCTATATGACTCACGAGGGTTCTGCAACTTCACATTACCATAACTCTCTAACCATGAGGAGTTATGTGAAGTTCCACATACCACCAGAAATGTCATGACATGTACTATCCATATAGAGTAGTCTTACCTAAAAATATATCAAAACTCATACCATTATCCATCAAACAAACTTGGGTCCATTACCCAAACCATTGTGATACCGAAATTCACTACCATACTTTCTTCAAGGGTTGACATCAATGAAAACCAACCCAAATAATCAACACACATCTTGAAGGCATGCATTATAGCTACCAATTCTAAGTCATGAGTAGCATATGTTGTACTATATTTTCATTGATGTCAAAGGATTGATGTGAAAGGGTTGATGTCAAGTGGTGTCATAGTGATGTGTTGTCATTGATGTCAAGGTTGATATCAAAGGAAGTTGTATACTTGATGTTATGTCATAGGAAGTACAAAATGGATAAACTCCAAAGTTGCCCCCTTATGGTGAAATCCCTCACGAGAATATGCTTTGCAAAGTCCAAATGATTAAGTGGTGGAGTAGTCTTAGCGATATGGTTAAAGAACTCAAGTTTGCTTGAGGACTAATGTAATGAAGATTAGTGAATTTGCAAATGAGACTATTCTAGATGGATAGTACATGTTTGTCGTTTCTAGTGATATGTGGTATGTCATGTGGTTCCTCATGGTTAGGAAGATATGGCCTTGTGAAGTTGGAGAGCCCTCATGAGTTATCTAGAAGCCTGTAGAAGGTCAAAGAAGTCAAATTGTTCTAGAAGCTCCTAGAAGAAGTTGACTAGTCAAAATGGTTGTAACTAGGAATTAATCATGGGTTAAGTTGTTTCAATAAGAAAATAATTAAAAATAAATTAGTTGCAATTAGAAGTGGTGAATTTACTATTTGTGAATAAGGTGGTTATAAGTGGAAAAAGTAGTTAGAAGTGGGTTATCCCTAAAAGAACGAAGCTGGTTAGAAGACCCCTAGAGGAATATACTAGGAGAGGATAGATAAGAGCGAAAGGGTATCTTATGAAAATGAATTTGTGAGAACATTTCATGTATATTTTTTGTGAAATTTTATGGGAAGGTATCATTGAAAAATCTATAGCAGTGAGTCTGAATTAGCTACAAAGTTTCAGGTTTGAAGGGTCGAGACTGTGGGTACTAAACTAGGGTTTTAATGAAGACATCCACAGGTTAAATTACTAGAAGGGTGTGGACATCCATGGGCCACTGTGGGACAAAGTGTGCATACCCATGGGTTTAATGAATAAAAAGTGTGGATCTGTTGCCAAAATTGAAAAACAAGATCATATCTATCTTCGGTGATAGGCTGTTGAGAAGCGAAGAAGCTACAAGAATATCTGACAATAAGAAGGTAGAAAAATCTATCTACAATAACAAAAGGTATGTTATATGCTTCTCTAAAGTAGATCCTTGGTAAAATTTTTGATATGGTCATGGGAGATTGAGATCTTGTCCTTGAGGGACTATTTGTTGTGTGGTATATTTTGTACAAGACAAATCTACAGAGATACAATGCTACAATTTTGGTTGTTTTTGTTGGGATACTTCATTGAGAATATTGTTAAGACATATCCTATGTTATTTGGAGTATGGTTGAGGTTTTATTATTGATACATAGAGTTATCAATACAGGTTGGGTTTGCATTACAATGAGGGTTTGATGTATGGTTAATGTAAGGGGTTGTTCTTCTTCTATGTTGATCATAAAGGAATTTATCTCTTCTTATAGTTTCATCTAGTTTCTTGGTATCATCATGTTGTATCTTATCACTAATAAATGATAGCATCCCACTCAAATACCTCTTTCTAATAAATTTCCAATGACTTCTCCCTTGCTCAATTCTGAGTCTTGAGTAGAAAATTATGGCCATTTGAATATTACCCAGGAATTCCTTGTATTCACACCTTAACTAGGTACAAATCTGAACTGTATTTATGATTCTTTGCACCTTCTCTTCTATTGTTTTGACAATATCCCAACTAGGTTCCTTCATCATCATAATTTGGACAATCTGTCCAAGTTTCACCTCTTTCTAGGTTCTGGGATGCTACATACAACTTGTTGAAGTTTCAGGCCAATTAGTATATTGTTTTTTGGCCTTGAATGTTACAGGTGCCTTCTATTCCATATTGAACATTTTTAACATGCCCATAATTTTAATTATATCCATGATTGTTTTCTATGGTTCAATAGCTTTCCATAGACTGCTTATATGCCTCAATCTGATTTTGAAGAAGGAACTTATGCCCTTTAGAAGTTAATTGGGGCTTAATATTTACTCTCCATTGTTCGGGTTGTAAATCATTCATCCTAAATTTGTTTGACAAATGAGATACACCATTAGAAATCTATCATTGATATCTTTCATTTGAGTTTTAATAAATACTCCCTAGGTGCACTGCTTTAGAGTAGCTAAAAACATTGTTTAGAGCCTCAAAATGCCCTCCAAAAACATAACCTTCAAAAATACAAAACATTTCGTAGAAAATCACTAGTTTTCTATTTTTGTAGTCTTCCAAATCGACTTTATGCACACATGTTCTAAATTATACACCCATAATTAGAATTCACAAGTTCTACACACATAATGCCAAAATGTAGCACATGCACTGTGCACCCATATCCAGTGTGCCCAACTTTTGTGTTGTGAGCCAATATCTAGTGTGCACAATGTTTGTGTTACACACCAATATTATGCACACATTGCAAGCTATGCACCTCACAACACCAAGGTTCAGTGCTCTCACAATGTGCACCAATACTCCTTGTGCACCACCAATTATACTTTCACGTGACGTGAATATTTAACGCGCATGCACTACGCACTAACAATGCGTGCACAACAACAAATTTGCACTACTCTTTGCTAGGACTCAATGCACATGCCTTGCCCAACAGTATTATGCATGTGCCAAAAGCTCTGCATCATGCGATGACAAATTCTACCACACTCACTCTGACACTAATATCAGGCGCATGCCACCAATTATGCACCTCGCAGTGCCAAAATTTTAATGTACATACCATATGCACCTTTATTTTTGGTGCATCACTAGCTCTGCACCATGTAGTGCAAAAATTTAGTGGATACATCCGTGCATCATTATTTTTCTTCCCATCACTAGCTTTTCACCACACAACACCAAATTTTAGTGCATATATCCATGCACCATTATTTTTCCATGCATCACCAACTCTGCACTGCGCAGTGCCAAATTTTACTGTGCACATCCACACACCATTATTTTTCCACACATCACCAACTTTGCACCATGCAATGCCAAATTTTAGTGTGTACACCCATGCACCATTATTTTTCCTCACATCCCGATCTTTGCACCGCACGACACCAAATTTTAGTGCGCACATTCGTGCACCATTATTTTATGCGCTTAACTGATTTTTCCATAATTTCGACTCCTGAAATGCATATTCATCTCTGACGCATACAAGTCTGGTGTTAAATGAGAATATCTGTAGTTAAAATTCACGCGACCATTTTTTTTTAATCCTGTAAACCCAAATTGATTTTTGCATAGGAATGTTGAATTTTCCACATCGAATTCTTCCATAACTTTGTTGCAGAAATTGGGGCTTTTTCTCAATTTCACCCAATTTTTTCCTGGGCACCATGGCCACTCTGTAAACTTAAAAAATAGGCCATCTATAGGCCCAAATTTCCCCATTATAATTGAAATTACTCATTTAAAATTTTTGGGCTCGATTCTTCGCATTACCCATGAAATTTCTCTCAATTTTACTGCAATAATTATGCCGAAAGGCGTACACCTATTGACAATGGGCAGATTTAATATGTTTTTAGTTTTTAATATGTTTTCTATGGATGAGATTAAATATGCCTAGAATATTCTTAGTCGTCACAATAAAGGAATGGATCTGATTTCATCCATTAACTTCCGAGCTGTTATAAAGACATCCGTTTATATGTTTACTTTTTTATATTTACCTAATCGTGTTTAAAAATTACTGTGTTCACTAAATTATTGCCATGTCTACCTGATTAAAAAATATTAAGGTAAGATCTTGGCATTTCATGTTTCTGCTAGCTGATGTTTGGTGGACGTGTTTCTGTGCTGAAATCACCAGCGGTCACAGAAAGTTTAATGTTTCTGCTGGCATCACCAGCGGTCACGGAAAGTTTCATGTTTTTGTTGGCATCACTAGTGGTTGCGAGAAGTTTAACAACCGTAAGCCACCTTTCAGCATTCACCAGCCGCGACTTAGCGGCTGTGCTAGTTTAATAAAACAAGTTGCAGACATACTCCAAAAATCAATTCTCTGCAAATGTTTTCTTCAACATTTTTCTAACTTGACCCATCCAGGATCAATGTTGAAAATTGGGCCACGATACCACATTGTAGCATCCCCAGTCACCAACTGGGCTATGCTGCTTAAAATTTCAAACATTGATACTAATTTAAATCATAAAAATAATTTGCAAATGCACATATTCATACAAAATAATAACAAAAATACCGATGAAACATACAAAGGAAAAACCAATGAAAATAGATGCATAAATATTAACGCAACACATCAATTAACACACAATTGACACTTATATTTGATTAAAATAACACCAATTATGTGAATGCCTTCCACATTCCTCCGAGCCTTAGACTACACTGCACATAAATCTTAGTAGTGGGTCAGCCCCGAGTTGGGGATAAAATCCACCTGGGTAAAGGATTTCTTACTAGGATACGGTAACTCAGACAACATGAAACTTAGTCACAAGTTCCAACTCGAACTAACAACCTACAGTCCCTCAATCCCCACATGCTTGTCCCACCCTAGGAGGTGTGCCCCTTCTCTACTCAATAGTCCCTCAACTAGCCCACTTCCTTTCCAGGGCTTCAACAATAGGTCGGACATGAAGTTACAGATCCCCACAGCTAAAGTTTGGAACCTTTGGGAATCAATTCCCAACAATTCTCTCACTTGGATAGAATGCTCACAGGCCTGACAAATGACCTCTTCAATATACCATGGGTCTGAAAACCCACTTCTTCAGTCCAAATCCAAAGCTAACATGGGTACATGTACATGTACATGTATAGTAACATCAGGGTATGAGTGACAACTCAGTGAGTGAAAGAATGATGATAGAATGATAATAAATTGAACTAAGTCTAAACTATATGTATGCATGTTCCAAACTTGACATTTTTCATGTTGAGAACTACCTTGGGCCCACTTGTCCCCATCCTTATAACTTAGGATAAAATAATTATCCATACTTTATACTTTAAGGAATATTAATATAATATTCCTTTAGGCTTAATCCCCCTAGATCAGCCCCTTATCCTTAAATTTTATCCCCCTTTCCCTATCTAGTGGAGTTTAACCCTCCATACTCTTTTACATGGTTGGTCTACAACAACAATGTGTTTTCATTAATATTTTCATGTGATTACATATTACAATGATGAATCATTGGCCATTTAACATATGAATCTCCAACCTAATAACCACACAGGCACTCTAACCTCGAAATGCATATACACAAAGGTACTTTGGCCCCAAAACTGCACACTTACTCCATTGTACACAAACTCAAGATGGTGTGCACTCTTCCTTTAATGAAAAATCCTCGCAAACTTACACAGGTGCGCAATACATTATAAAATGTGCACACTTCTTTGGTATGAGATTCTCGTGCACTGACTCAATGTGCCTAGAACCAAACAAAATACCCTGTACCATAAACTCATGAGGTTATATGTATAATTACATTTACATTTAAATGTACAATTGGGGTTTGACCTAGGGGTATTACATGTTCAACGAGAAAGTAACCCAACTCATTGAGACCCCTTCGACACACTTCTCAACCACAACTATCACTCCCGTTGGTAGTTGGTCTTTTCTACATTTCCTCAGTAAATTTCACACCAATTCCTATGTCACAATCCTTACTTTTGGGTTGCATATTCTCAACACATCCAACCTATGCACCCCTCTAACTGTGTGAAATTTCTCTCTCATTGACTCTGACAGAGCCCATTCAGTTTTCTTGTCTGCAAAAAACAAGGTTGGATCTTCTCCATTTGTTGGTAAGGATGTGATCCTTGCAATCAAGTCTGTATATATAGATATTGGCTTGTCCATCCACAAATAACCGCCATGCACATAGGTTAAGAGGAGCTTAACACATACAAGTTGTAAGACCCAAGGTTTGGTTTAACTATGACCAACAAATCCTCAAGACACCATCCCTTTTAACATCACCTACTTGCACATGTGAAGTCTCACCCAAGGTATCTATTGGGACTATAAGAACCATGATTTTGTAGTAGTAAGGGAAAGGGAGGTGGATACTTGATTCATTGTTCCTTATTCTACCTTATGTATCTTCTTGATTATTACATATATTCTCACAGTCATTCATTAATATTGCACCATAATTAATCCATAAACTAATTCTAGTCTATGAAGCATAGCAACATTATTTCAAAACACACATAGACAATTAGTAAAGAACACAAGACACAATATCATCTCTAAACTCTTTCTTTATTCATATTCTGTCTTACCAACTGACTATTACATTTATGAACTTTGCATCATCTTTCAACCTCACCTCTTAGTCTCTCACTCTTCAGACTATGATTCTCACCCCTAAATATCCCAGTCCCATTACATATTTATACCCAAAATCCTTAGACTATTAATCCAAAAAATATCCCATTAAAATGCATGGCATGGATAGCTTCAGTTAACTGGTTTTTTTATTTCTTCTTCTTTTCACTCTTCATGCAACTTTTTTGTTGTTCTTCTATTTCTGGAATATCATGATGCCCTCCTTTGTTCTTTATTCTCTCACTCGCTCGATTTATTATTCTGTTTATGTGTTGTCTTCATCCCATGTGATTCCTTCCTTCTGTGGCCTTTATACCTTCTGTGCCCTTACCTTATACTTAGGTTTTTTCTCCAAAAATTGCCTCCAAAACTGCATGTACAACAAGCCCCCAACACTCACTTATGGCTCGTCTTGAGCCACTCAAGCCTGTTTCCTATTCTTCCATGCTACAATGAATTGTTGAGCGACATAATTAGCAACTTC
>JASDQU010313270.1:0-13496 GCA_032191745.1 Picea mariana | reverse complement strand
ACATTTCTTTCATTAATAGAAATCGTGTATTACTGTATCTCTGTGTTTATGGTTGCATCTCTGATATATTTCTGTTATATTATTGGATATACGCGATATCTCTGTGCATTTCTTTATTATATCTCCGCTCTCATTTCGTGCCGAAAATAATCCGGATCAATTGTAGCCTGGTAAGCCATACCATTTGATCAGTTATTGGTTACAGCAGGTTGGCTCACGTGATTGGAATTCAGACGGTGCAATAGATTTGGACTTCGTTCAACCCACTGCTATAAGGATAAAAGGACAAGCAGTGTAAAGAGGATTCTCCCAAAACAAGAATTCACACATAACACAAGTGGATTGACATTGGAAAAACGCAAGTGGCAGTGGAATTTGTTGATTTGTTATGGATATGTATGTGTTAGTCGTTAATAGGTTGCCGACAGATGACAAAAGGCTCTGAAGAACCTCCCCTTATAGAACGCCTTCAGATAGTTATGATTAGTGTAATATAAAATACATTTTTGATAAATAAAATTATTTTTATAAGAGTTTAAATTGTAAGAAGGTGTTTTGTTAAATATATTAATATTGATTGATCAATTTTAATTAATTAATTATAATTTGATTAATTTTAGATAATTTAATAAGGCATATTGTTTGTGTGAATGTTTCTTGCTGCAAAAATATCTTATAAAATGAACAAGATTTACAATGTTTATGTTACTTTTAGAGATAGATTGTTTCATGAGAATTAAAACTACCACAGACGCTAACTCGTGGTCTAAAATCCCCGGATAGTTAAAAAATCATCCACATAGTTTAAAAGAAAAACCTAACAGATGCAGTAAAAACGTTTGGGCGGTAGTAAATGCAGTGAAAACCAGGTAAAGTAAATAATAGTATTTGCTAGTAAAATAATTGATAGGTGATTATCAAGTTAATTTCACTAAGATTCAATCTTAGTAATGTTTAATAACTATATTTTAACATGCTAGGAAAATAATACATAAAATCTTAACCTTCTAAACATATTAAATGGTGTCCATAAAAACATAAAAACTTTCTTTATAAGTAAAAAATCATTAAATCTGGCTATTTTCAATAGATATATATTATATATTGACATAAAAATTGTAATTATTTTAATTTTATATTATAATAATAATAATTAAAATAAAAATAAAAATATTAAGTAATAAAGTTTTTTTAGTATTTATTTAAAAGGAAAGTTTGATTAAAAACAAAAAAGTAAAGCAATAAGAAAATGATGATTGTTATTTCGAAATACTAAATGTATAGTAGATAAGGAAATATTAAAGATATTAAACATACAATGATTATTCATATTGTATTTTGAATTATTAATTAAAAGGTGGGATTATTGACTAGTTATAAAAGTTAATGGAACCTTATTAGTCCCTGTCGTAGGCGTAGAGGGACTATAGCGATCAATAAATCGTTGAATTCATATTAGTATGTGCTTTGACCACAAATATTTCCATATTATCTATTGTTGGAACAAGGGAACTGAAAACATCGATTTTTATATAAAAAAAAGTACTATATTTGTCATGATATAATTGGACAAGGGATTGGAGGTCTTATTGTTGGCTTCACTATTCCCAATGTTATATATGTTGGCATATCCAAAGTATTTGATCGTATATGGTCTTTTTTAAATCATATATTTTGTTATGCATTCGTCGATGGTGGATTAATGCTAGCATTAAGTCAAATGTTTGGTTTAGCATTTTATGCTAGGTAAATTTATGGCAATGTTAGATATTGTGGTATATCCAAAGTTTGGCTTTCCAAAACATTCTGTGGTGTTCGAACTATTGTTACAAAAAATATAATTTTTCTTTTTGGGATACATCAGAGTCCTGCCACATCGAATTTTTTTCTTAAATGTTTATAGTGCATTTCTGACAGACTTAAATGTTTACCTAACATGCTTGGTAGTGTTGAATGGTTACTTAACAGGCTTGTTACAGGACATTTTCTTTTGTTTTTAAATTTTTTATGCTCCAGTGGCGTTGCTAGTTTGGTGGTCCATGCTTTCTTTTTGCATGCCACTGATTTCTTATTTGCATGTTGTCATTGTTCCTGCTTGCCTATTCATGTTGTTGTAGTTTGGATGTTTGGGTTTCTGCAATCGCGATTGGAACAACATCGTTCCTGGGGGGGTGGTTGTTGCTTTCTTCTTTCTTCGCTGTATATTGTTTATTATTGCTTGATTCGACTTTACAGGGTACCAGTCTTGGGCCTGCAGTTGGGCCTTTTAGTGCTTCTTAACTGGGTTCTTGTTTGTCCAGGGTTTGCAAATGTTGGGATGCTTCATCTGCGGTTGGATCTTTGGTCGCATTTTGTTTTGCACTGCAATTTGCATAGAATACTATTAAGATAAAATAATAGACTAAAGAATTGTAGGCGGTGTAAATTGCATTTGTTACACGTTGAAGCAAAGTTTGTTGGCCTCAAAATATATTTGATGGTTGCCGATGATTTTTACATGGATTCTGTGTTACTATGGCTTTATAGTTATGACAATGGCTTTTGCTGTGTGGGAGATATAGTTGTTCTCTCCCTTTTACTTTCCTATTGTACACTGTGTTTGACTCTAGTTTTTCGCGTTTATGTGGTCATTCCGAGCGACCATCATTTGGTTGCATAGTTGGCCACTTTTATGGACGCCGCTTCGCGAATAGGTTCTATCGGACTATGAAAGTTCGTGTTCAGTGTATACTTTAGCTCTCTCGAATTAGTTTTCTTTGAAAGAATCCTGGGCAGAAGAGAATGCAATTTATGAAATTATAGGTTTCCTGGACCGTGGAACCGTCATTCCATACTTAACTAGTTTTTGCATTGCGGGTTGATGGGGTAGGCAGCTGAAAATTGACAATCGGAGAGTTCTGCGATATACAAATTGACAATCAGTCAGCAGCGAGAGTTTCACGATCATTCCGGCTGACCACAGTTGGGCTCCATACTTAGCCAGTATTATGGACGCGCCTTCGCGGATAGGTTGTATCGAACTATGGTGTATACATTATCATTTCCGAATTAGTTTTCTTTAACAGTTGGGGTCCTAAACAGAAAACATTGAAATTTATCAAATTATAGGTTTCCTGGACAACATAAATTAAACATAGGAAATATGTAATTTTATAGAGTAGATATATACAGCCTGCACAGAGTCGTCATCCCATACTTAATCAATTTTTGCATCGCGTGTTGTCAAGGTAGGCGGCTGAAAATTGACAATTGGAGACTTCGACGATATAGAAATTGACAATCGAACTTACGGACTATTTGAATTTGAAGGCCGTCATGTCCAAAAAAGTTAACATTGTCGAAATAGTTTACTTTACGTGCGTTTTACATACCCTGGTGGACGAAAAACACACAAAAAAAATAGTGAGCATTTTTTGGATCGCGGGTTCTTGGGATGGCGGGCTCTAGGTTCGGTCCCTGTTGTTTCGTGTCCTACAAATAGCACGGACAGTTCTGCGATATACAAAATGAAAATAAGGCTTGTGCACTTATTTGAATTTCAAGGGCTCCTGCAAAACAACTACCATTCTCGAATTACTTTTCTTTGTGTACGTTTTACATACACTTGTTAACAAAAATAGAACAATAGTAGTAACATCTGTTACATAGGGCTCCATCCCCGCTACCTTCTGCACTTCCCAATACACATTAAATATGCTTTGAAAAGTTAGAACCGAGAAGATAGGTTCAAAAAGATGGGCTTTAATAACTGGAAAGCTCGAGGACATCTCCAATTAAAATGAATGGACAGCCAAATATTATGGGATCTTGTAATTTGTTTTTGCCTGCATTTTAAATTTGCGAAATTATTATTATTATTATTTTTCCTTGTTCAGTGTTAGTTTTGTTCAAAGCTTCAGCATAATTCACGAACGTGTCGGCAACAGAGACCTTGATGTCATGTCCCTCTTTAATATTGTGCATTTCGAAATGATGGGCTTTAATAACTGGAGGACATCTCCCATTAAAATGAATAGACAGGTGAATAATATGGGATCTGGTAATTTCTTTTTGCCTACATTTTGAATTTCTGAAATACTTTTTATTTTACTTTTTGCTTGTGCAGTTTTAGTTTTCTTAAAATCTTCGGCAAAGTTCACGAACGTGTCACCCACAGAGGCCTTGACGTCATGTCCCTCTTTAATATTGTGCATATCTTAGATGTCAGATTTCAGAATCTGCTTGAATATGGGAATTTTAATACGTGGTGGTAGCCACTATTGAGCGTACATATTCAAAAAGATTGACATTAATAAGTGAAAATATCGAGAACATCTATCATTAAAACGAATCAACACAAAATCTACGGCAGACCATCCAACCTTGATTTTAAATACTTATTTCCATTTCTCTCTATGATCAAAGAGTTGCGCTTTAGGGTGCCTTCATTCTAATGTTCCTGGTCTTGCACATGTAAGACAACTTAGAGATGCGATTGATGAGCAGATGAAAGAATAGAGCCTGGTTTTATGTGACGTGAGATTTGAGTAAAAAAAAACTCTGTTATACAAAGAGAAACTCAGAGAGGATGAAAAAAATAGAACAATATGTTCTGGTTGGTGCTCTCACTATGTTCGATGCTTTGGTTCATTGAAAATTCTAGCTGGAGATTTGTTGGTTGAACTTCTTTGTTTTATTGCTGGGAATTGTAATGGATTTTGAGGTTGGGTGCAAAATAGTTCTTCGTTTAAGTATATAGCTTCTTCCAACAACACAGATTTGGCAAGTGTATCGAGTTGTACAAATTGCACAAGTATTTGTCTACCTCGGAGGTGGGTAGTAGAAATTGTATGGGTGGATAAAATGACATATTATCACTGCAAAAGTTTTTATTTCATAGTATGATGACCTGCATGTTGGTTTGGTAGCTGACTTGACAGAAAGCTATGTTCTTTGTGAAAGTTTGTTCGGTTTCATCTAGATGTAGTTGCCTTTCTGTGGGCCTCCATATCTCCATGTCTATGAAGAAATATATATTTTGATGCCATATGCAACATTTGATACACTTGCCAGACCTGTTCTGGTGCATTCTACAACATTTGATGCACTTGCCACACCTCTACTACCCAAATAAGTTATGTACCTCAACAGAGTTTCTTTTTGCATCTGGGTTGGACATTCCTTCCAATTTACTGTAATAAAGCAAAGAATTTTCATATACAAATCCTCAGGCAGGCTTCTCAACCAAACAGATGATCAAATATAGGGAGAATATCAGTCACTACGTACTTGAATTATTTTCCGCTGCTTTAGCTGTTGTGACATAGAACAACTCCTTCCACTTTGAAATCGGCCTGAATGGCATTTGTAAGTTGTCTCAGATGTCAAGGGTCAGGAACATTGCAAGAAAAGCACCTTAAACCCCAACTTTTCGACAACATAGGAAAATTAATACTTGACAAAGAATGGAATGTTGAATAAACAGACATTGCAAGTAGGCCATATTTGGAAGAGAGAAGATATTCAAAAAAGTGGGATAGATGTACTTGGCAGCATCGATTAAGTACAAAATTGTGAAGAAGCTTCATCAATGTACATATTTTAAATTGGTCGATGGCAGGAAAAATCGCAATCGTTGTCGAAAATAGCCTCAACTCTATTTTGTAACCCACCTTATTTGAATATAGAATAATTTCGGTTTATTTTTTAACAGTATTTTCCAATTTCTGGTATTTGTTTTAATTGTATTTTCTACCTTCTTCCCATGTGTGGTTAAACATGAAACACAAGGTTTTGTTTCTGCTGCCCAGTACTTCAATCTAAATAAAACCTGACCTATTCTTTGTTTACATTTTACATGTAAGAACAATTTTTCATAGGCCATACTTATGTGGCGGCGACCTTGTATTTAAAGAAAGAAATTGGAGGACCCGTGCTGCTCCCATTCTTCGGGTTCCGTGAATTGAATTAATAATGAGTAACGACAAGGCGACTGAACTGTTGATGCAATGTTCCTGTGAAGTTTGTTGGATATATTGCAGCTTCTTCTATTTGATAATATCCGTGCATATACACTAATATCAGTAGTATTGGAATAAATACAAAAACACTTCCTCTTCGACAAATCTTAGGCAATTATGTTTGGGTTTGTGGTATTAAAAAACTATGTCCATTGTTCCGTCATATACATATTCCAGCCTAAGAACTTTCGTAATCTGCAATTTATGCTTTAATTACTTAAAAGTCACACCAAATTTTGATTGCATTTAATTTAATTTAGATATTGATGTTTATGGAGAGCCGATGTTTGCTGATCTCATTGCAACGGATACAAGATGAATAGATGATAAGGAGTTTATGTCGTTGAGACCACAATGCAAATTCATTTTTCTTTTTGTGCTATGTACATGTTGCAATAAAAAAATTTGAGGTTCCAGCGAAATTTGCAAGTCGAAAAGCATCTTGCAGATTGGGAGATCATTTGCATTTGAAACAACCAATCCATTAATATATATTACTATGAATACTATTCAGATAAATATGAAAACTTTGTTCATTGATAGATGCTAGTATGAAAAATATTGAAATAGATATCATAACTTTGTCTTGGCCAATACTTGCCCAGTTATCTGGGCACCAGGCCCCGGGTTCGTGGAACCCAGCACCTATGTCCCATGTTTTGTCATATACATGTTGCAGCGAAACAACGTCAGTGATTTGTTCCTTTCCATAATTGGCCAATTTTATTCCCGCCGCTGCGGGGCCAGCACTTGCGAACCCAGCTGCTTATCGTTCCACAGTATACATCTTGCACTAAAAAGATATGTGATTTCAATTTCATCGCGGGTTCCTCGTACACATTGACTTCATTCAAAGTATATGTTGTTTCTTTCCATCCCTAGAAACTTTGCATCCTTCTTGATATACATCAACAATGCTCTTACCAGTGCCAAGTGGACAAAGTGGTACAAAAGATACCTCTGTCATCTGCAATTCATGCTTTAACATCTTCATATATATCCTCGCACGATGGATCCGACTGAGCACTGTTCCTTTCCATACTTAGCCAATTTTATGCCCGTCGCTGCGGGGCTGGCGCTTGAGAACCCTGATGTTCTTCTGCGAGATACTTAGTTATTTTTCCCTTCTCTTGTTCCTATATATTATCTAAAATTCCACTGCCAACACCTCCGTCCTTTTCCCCTTATTTTCTTCCCATGTATTATGGGACCATAAAATATGGACATGATATTTTATAAAGCATGCACAAATTCTGCATTCCATACCTAGCGACATTTTTGATCGCGGGTTTTCGAGCGCGCAGGCAAGCTAAAAAATGGGGCTCCATTGTTTCGTAGCCCACAAATAGCACCCAGAATTCCACGATATACAAATTGACAAGTGAATCTACGGACTGGTTGAGTCAACATTACACTTCTATTGTTCTGTGTCCTCCGAACAACACTCCCAGTTCTGAGATATAGAAATTGACACACAGAATGAAGAAATGGCAGAGTGCAGATTTCCATTGTTTACGGATGCCAATAGCTATGAAGTATCTAACAGTATCTAAAAATTTATTTAGAATACTAAATTAGCACTTATTAGTGACAACTAGACACAGAGGTATGAAACAGTTGGAATTGCAGTCTCCGCAATATACAAATTGACTACCGGACATCGTTCGCTCTTCCGTCTTACAGATTATGCATTCAAATGTTCGAAGCAATACAATTAGAAGGTTCAGGACTCGCCTCCTCTGTGGATACCTTCTCAGCCTGTTTTGGATCCTCCTTTTGGCAGGTTCACAAAATATGCAACTCCAGCATTAGCGGGTTGGCATATCTTTATTTCCATCTATACAATCAGACAACAAATCTGACCGACCATTGTTTCTTTCGATACTTGGCCAATTTTATGTCCACGGTTGCCACATTGGGACCAATTTCATTTCCATCTATATCCTCGTATGGAGAATTGAACTGGCAATTGTTCCTTTTCATACCTACCAACATTTCTGATCACGGGTTCTCGGGCGGGCAGGCTCAAAATTGGCCCTCCATTGTTGTGTGTGTTACAAATAGCACCCAAAATTCCGCGATATACAAATTGAGAAGCGGAGATGCGGACTAGCTGACTCGACGTTGCACTTCTATTGTTCCGTGTCCTTCAAATAGTCCTTCAACTTCCGCGATATACATATTCGCACACGGAATGCAAGGCTAGTGGGGTGGAGATTTCCATTGTTTACGAATACTGATCCCTATGAAGTATTTAACATAATCTAAAATATTATTTTCAATACTAAATTACCTCTTAGTATTGACAACTGGACATAGGTGCGGGTTCAACATCATCCTCTCTTCCATGTTACAAATTATGCATTCAAATCATTTACTCTAGTCCTCCACAATATACAAATTGACTATCGGGTTCGCAATATATAATCACACCTTAGGAAATTTTATGTCCACGGTTGTTGGGTTGGCAATCTACAATTCTATCGCATGCTCCTCAAACTCGCAAGCTTCATTGTACCACGGTTGAAAAATTTGCTTCCTAATATACATTTTCTATGCTCTTACTAATGACTCTTACAAGTGACAACTGCACATAGCAATACAAAACAGTTCACATCCAGCCACTCACAACATAGAAATTGAGTACCGGGTTCCGACATCGTCCCCTCTTCCGTGTTACAGATTGTGCATTCAAATGTTCTGAATAATACAATTTGACCATCTAGACCTATGACCCTATTTTGGATCCTCCTGTTCACGGATTCATGAAATCTCAAATTCTTAGTCAGTGTTTCAGGTTAGCGCATTCGAAGTCTGCTGCTTCTTCTTCCCTGATATGCATATTGCACTCAAAATTTCTGTGATTTACATTTCCACCGCAGACTCGTTGGTCCTTTTCCCCTTTTCTTCTTCCCTTGTATTATGGCTTTGTGGTTATATACATAGTCTCCTTTCTATAAACATGGGTTCCAGCATTGGCGGGTTGAGATATCTTTATCTCCATCTATATAATCACACGACTCCTCCGACCAAACGCTATTGCTCTCCATACTTAGCCAATTTTATCGCCATGGTTGGTGGGTTACGCGTATTGCAATCAAAAAGTTTCGAGACATACAATTTGACCCTGGCATCCTCACCTTCAACAATTGTACCTTGCAACCCTATTTTGTAGCGGTATTTTTCCCCTACCCGTGACCTCTATACTTTCTTTCTATGTAATTAGAAACCTTTGATACTAACAGGTCACCATGCAGGAACCGTCAACATTGTCATTAATGGGCGAAAAACTCGAGGAGATATCCCATTATTACACATTAAACCAAGATGTGCGGAAACTTATTTTGTCCCTTCCAATTGCTCATCTCCAACATGCGTCGTCGTGTTGGGCGACTCAAGAAATATGCAATGCTTAATCACTCATTGCAATATCCACCATGTTCGCATTTCTATATATGCAATTAGTAGTGTTTAATGTTAACAACACATCATGCAACAGCCGTCCAGATTGTCATTAATCAATGAAAGTCTCTAGGACATCTCCCATTCACACGCTTTCGACCAAAATTTGCGCAGGGTTATATTAGCCCTTCCAACCTTTCAATTCATTCATCGTATGGAACAAATAAATGTCTTTGTAGACCTATGGAAGCGGGTCGACAACATTTTTGTGGAGATACAGTAAATATGTTCACATAAGAGGACCAAATGTTCCAATGGTCCAGGGCATACTTTTACTATTCACCTCGTTCCACCCAGAACAAAGTGATTTGGACCTCAAGAATTTCTCGTGCAGGCTGCGTCCTTGAGGTTTTTTACTATAAGGAGTTGGTCTCTTGGTGCGCTGAAAAATATATTCTAGGCCAAAGAATTATTCCATTGTGCGACCATTCTCCTATTTCTTTGTCACCTCAGCTCTTCCACGAGATGTTGAAATTGTCGAAACCAACATTAACGTTCAAAGGACAAGACTGCAAGCAGTTTCTAGAAAAACATCATAATGGGTTGGACATATTAGCCGACTTCCTCAAAGACCAGACAAAAGTTCTTGAAGATATCACAAGGCTCCAGGTAAGTTCGTTTAGAAATCCATTCAGGAAAATTGCTTGGTTGTTTACAAGAATAACGGGACATGCATCCACAATAAGCATTTCCCATATAATTATTTATATTTTGTATTTCACAGTCAAGGAATAATACATTTTTGATTGGGGAAAGCCAATCTCCATTGAACTCTATTCCCAGTTGTCAGGATTCAAAGAATCGAATAAATTTTATATGTCATCCTACTTGATTTTCGCAATTGTGTATTGTTGCCCGTTTCCAAAACTTTCTCTTTCCAATAAAATAAACTGTGGATTCAACCCAGTAACATTCTGGCATGACGCCCTGTAGAGACACAAGGCCTCCCATTGTTTTTATGAAGTTTTTAATGGCTTTGTCTCAGTTTTCAAAGATTTACTGTTAGGCAAGGATGCTTCGTGGATGTCTAGTCACACAAGCAAGTTTTTGAACAAGAAGGGCACACTTGAGCAAAAGGAAAATCACAGTCTCCTCATGGTCTTTGGCTCTAAGGAAAATCCCGCCTTCCTTCCATGCCACATCACGGACACGATGTTTGTTGCAGAAATAGTAAGGAAATACAACCACTGGTTGCATTTTTTCCATGACAAGAAAAAAAAACAGTTTATTCCTCTGCCCTGGAAATTCAGAGACTTTGTGTGTAGAAACATCAACAAGATTGACGAGTTTGTCACCCATTTCAAGAAATTGAACCTAACGTATGCTAAAAGGCTAAAAGGGTTCGACCCCAATGGCATTTTTGGAGGACATTTACCGGGTGTTGGCCTTAACACCTCTTCTATCCATAGACACCTGACCCAAGACATGGACAGTGTCGACAACAATCCTGCTTCTACCCATTGCGACATAGAGACATTGGAAAGCGCAACTGAATTGTACATACAACATGGTAAAGTATCTGGTGAGAAGAGTACCCAGCCCCCCGCTAGCACTCCCAAGAGCACAACACCATGGAGCGTCGCTTCGACGGTCCATCCCAGTAAGAAAGAAACCCAGAAATCTTCAAATGAAGGAGGAGATAAGAACCCTCCTCGCATAAATATTGATAGTTCTCACAAAGTTCCACTAAAGAAGAAGAGAAAAAACAATGCAGGCCACACGGAGGAACCCAAAATTGACAGTGGAAAACTACAAATTGAAATTGAAGCTGAGCAGATGCAAAAAATTGGGTTGTCCACGGTGGACATATATGACATCGAATTTTTTGACATAGATGAATCCTTCATAATCCAGAGCGCTATTTTTGACAGCCAATCTAAAAGTATGGTCATTGAAAAGAGAGATGTAACAAACAGGAAAGGCAAATCTCGAATAGAGATTGACTTTAGCCAAATGACCCCGTCCAAAATCTGCTCATTTCACCAGGTAACCGGTGATGTTCTTCGTAATTCCATTAGAGGAATGGAGACGGATTATGCCAATCTGAAACACCACCTCAACGAATTTGAATAGGATTTCATTGCAACACCAGAATTTGCCAGTCCTTTGGAAAAAATCATGCCTTCTACCACTGTAGCGAAGATGAAAGTATCCTCTACCCTCCTTGCATCCTCCAGAGCCCTTGTAGAGAACAACATCAACAAAAGAATGCAGCTAGTTACTGAATCCTGGGAAACATCGCAAAATTTAGTTTCCTTCAGAAAGAAGGCCAATGATTTTCTTGAACATTTGGAGGCGAATTTAAAAAATGAATAGCTTTTCTGTCATTAGGTGTTGAACCCTTTTGCCAACTATGCCCTGAACACATTAGAACTAAAAAGAAGACAGGAGAAACTCCCCTCCCCAAAGCACACCAAAAAAGTAAATGAATTCTGGCAAAAAAAAATTGAGAACCTGCACCTCATTATCAAATCATGTAAACAAGTCATATCAGAAAAGGAAAATTTATTCACAAGCCTGCTCCAGATGGACTTATCCATAACTACAAACAAGGTTCAAGATCCAAACTTAATTCTCAAATCCTTTTTAGTCACCAAAAAAGAATTCCAAGAACAAGTTGATATTTTAAAGGGGTTGTCTTTCGAAAAGTTTTACGACATACTTGAACATCGTCTAGATGAGCACAAGTGCTGGGTACTAGACTATGCCTCACACAATGAAGAAATTGAACAGAGTCTGCATAATATTTCAATGGATCTAAGGAAATTAGAAAATTACCTTTATGGCATAGAGATCCGGGATGAAATCAACACAGCCCCCATGAAAAGCTACATCTAAGAATGGTTCCAACTCAGAATGAAAAGCCTCGTCCAGGAAGGGAAACAACCGATCAACAAGAGTCCACTGCCCATCGACGACAGCAATAAAAACACATCAGCTGCATAGTAAATCTATACTGCCATCTTGTTTTGTTTATCATTCCAGTTTAAGTCTATGTTGTCATCTTCTTTTCTTTATCAATCCACTTATGTCCTCAATAAATAAAAAACTGTAACCAAAGACTCATAAGTTCCAATTTCTTCTTTTCAGTTCTTCCTCTCTACCATCGCACACTTTTTTCAACGTTCCTAATTCTTGTACTTATTTCTTTTTATGGTCCGTGGGAGCCCCAATCCCAGTCTATATGACAAACACATTTAAATTTCCACAAACATGTAACATACATTATTAATTTTTGTTAAATTTCAAAGAAAACTGATTCGAAAATGTCCTTATTGTATACTAAACTTTGGGTTTCCAGGAACCTTCTTGTTTGTTCCAAACAAAACTAATTCGGATATGGTACATTTCTTGTCTCCTATTGTATGCTAATTTTTGGGTCTTCAATGATGTTGATGGTTTAAATGTTGATGCAATTTCCTGATATATGTAACAACCATTATTTGTTTTATAACAAGTTTCTATAGTTTGCAAGCCCGCTTCTCAATTTGTATATCGCGGAACTGTCGATGGTTTTTGTAGGAGATGGAACAACATAGGCCCATTTTTGAAACCTCTATCCCAACAACCCGCGATCCAAAGACTTGATAATTATGGAATGAGCAGTCCGTCCATGCTCTATAAAACATGTGCAAAGAAAACTAATTCGGCAATGCTATATCTTTTTTTTCCAAAAAAAAGCCTTAGTTTTAAAGCAAAGTAATTCGGTGCAATAGATGTTATTACTATTCTATTATATAACAAACATTATTAATTTCTGGTAAATTTCTATAGTCCGCAACTACACCTCTTGTTTTGTATATCGCGGAATAGTCGGTGCTATATGTAAACCACAGAACATCAGACACCCAATTTGTTAGAAAAACAGGACCGCGGAGCAATAAAATAAAACAAATGCAGAAACAAAACACAGAAGATACACAATACAAGAGAGACACAAATTTACGTGGTTCACCCAGTGTGGGCTACATCCACCAGAGAAATTACCAGGTCCTTCCTTTATTATTATCCAGCAAATGAAGGGATACAACCTAC
>JASDQU010313268.1:0-13496 GCA_032191745.1 Picea mariana | reverse complement strand
TTTACATAAAGGAGAGAGAGGCCATTACAACTCGAGCTACATTTCAGGAGGCCGTTTTATCAGTAGAAAAGGATGAAGTAGCCAGTATCTCTAGATTGTCTCTTTCAGAGAAAACTCGAGGTGATATAATACTAAAAACCTGGGAGGCCAATCTAGTTGAAAGTAAAAGGTTAGCCAGGGAAGTGAAGAAGGCTTGTGAAGAAGCATTTTCTTCACTCGACAAAGAGTCACTGGACATTGAAAGAGATAGTATTTCTAAAGCCCTGGGGCAAATTGATATAGCAAGAAATCAAATCAGTTCCAAGACAAGCATGGAAGAAGCCCGGGCCGCGATCCAGAAATTGAAACAAATTGACATTATCCAGATTAACAAGTGGATAATCAATCCTAGTTTACGGCTACAGGCTATATCATCAGAAGTAAGGAAAATGCAGGATAATCTACCCCATATAGAAAATAATCTATATACTTTCGAGGTGAATGATATTACAGAACCTTCCAGATTAGTGGTACAATTCGTAGGTAGGTGTGTTCAGTGTATCGAACAAGGGAAAACCAACACATCTGGAAACAAATGAGACAACGTGTGCATACAATTTACACAGGTCATGATTAGAGTCCAGCTATTTCTAAGCTGGAGGACAAGAAGAAGAAACGTCTCTGCCGACAGGCAAAGAGACAAAGAAGATGCAAATGAAACTCATTGAATTTTATATATTGTAATATTTACTGTTTTTGAATTAGAAGAATTACAACCGCTTAGGGTTGAGAACATTTTTATATAAATACATAGTTTGAAGACTTAACAAGGGCTGCTTCTTGGAGGATATAATATATAAAACTCTCGTTTTGTGAGAATTAATACAAGTGCAGACTGAGATTCCAACCTTTGTGCAGTTTGAGTTATGTGATTTTCCCGCATCTCATTTTTCTAGATTCTCTTTATGTCATTCCTTGATAAGTGAGTGGTTGCAATTTAGTAGTACTACTAATGTAGTCACATTTTATTGGTTGTTTGATAAGCAAACAATTTTTCCTTTGTATTTGCTATAAGTAAATACAAGATCTGCGAGCTATTGGATTACTGTATCTTATATCCTTTCAAGGGTGCATTCTTTATTTTCTTCCACTGTAAACAAGGTTAGATTCATCTTGTATTGATGCCTCATTTTGTTCAACAGTTTTGTAAGTTTCTCCCACATCATTTGATTTTATAAATCAACTCAGACGACAAAACACAACCTTGGTCCTATCCTGTCATTAATTTCATTTGAGGATTAATCCTTATATAACTAACGGAAGAAAAAGAACCTTTCAAAAATTTCCTTTATATTCTTGATGCCTGACATTATCCTTTGAGCCTTAAGTGTAATGTAAGGAACAACACAAACAACATCCTTTACCTGGGTCATTACCTTTCTTTGCGGATCGTTACTCTATCTTTATCAGTTCAACAACACTGACACCTTTATTTTTTGGGGGTTGCATGCCCTCACATAATGGAACAAGGAAGGGTATGATTTAATTCTTTGTCTATACCTTTTGGTAAAGGGTTACATATTTTTCTTGATTCTCTGTAGCCTTTGCAACATTTCAATCTATCCTTGCTTCATTTCATATATGAGAGATAGTCAATGTTAAATAATTCCCAATGTCCTCACTAAACATCCACATGTTATCTCTTGAAATTGTTCATAGTTTCTAGGTCTGCATACTTTTGGTATACATGATTTGATAAGGCATCTTGTTAAGTACCAAATACTGAATACATTAATACCATAAATATTAAAAAACAATATAGAAGAAATCTCCACTTTATTATTATGAAACCCTTAGGGTAGGGAAACACCATACAATGGATCCTATTATGGAAGAGATCCTCTCCTGTTCACTTGCTTCTTCAAGGGGGCATCCTCCTAATGAGCTTCAACTCCAAATACAATACTTCTTGTTAACATCCCATTACATTGCTTGAACCCCCTATACAGTGCTACCAACCTCCTGAGAACATTCTAGAGGAGGAACTTTATAGAAGTAGAAACTTCTAGCAAGTCCTCTTACATTTATTATATCTAACTACCATAGTGGGCCTTATTTAATAACATAGTGGACCTAGTCCACCTTAAATTGAATGGCCTCTACTATTATCACTAAGGGCCCTTTGGGCCCCACCACTACCTCTCTAGCTACACTACATTCCATCCCCATTATGAAAGTGTTGTCCTTAACTTTGATTATGGAGGTAGAGGGGTAGTGTGTGGGGGGGGGACATGGTGATACTGGTGGAGAAAATTCAATGTAAGGTGGACTAGGTCCACTATAATATTAAATAAGACCCACTATAATAGTTATGCATAATAAATGTAAGAAGACTTCTTAGAAAGTTCTGCTTCTAGAAGATTCCTCCTTTAGAATGTTCTTAGGTGGTTGGTAGCACTATATAAAGGGGTTCAAGCAATGTAATGCGATATGAAGAAGAAGTATTGTAAAAGAGCGATAGCTCATTAGGAGGTTTCCCCCTCGAAGAGGCAAGTGGACATGAGAGGATCCCTTCCATAATAGGATCCATCGTATGGTGTTTCCCTACTTCAAGGGTTCATAATAATAAAACGAGAGTTTTTATATATTGTCTCTGAATATTTGTGGCGTTTCTATATTTAGTTTTTGGTACTTAACAATTGGTATCATAGGACTTTCTTCGACCACAAAAAAGGGGTAATTTTTTTTTCTTCTATTTTTGCAATTTTTTTGGAAAAAAAAGGGGCTGCGACATTCTAGATGATTTCTTTATATTTCTATGTAAAATTTGCAGAAGCTGGTTATGGATTTGAGTTCCTCTCATAAAAACACCCAATTAAAAAAGTCGTCCGAAATGGAGTTTGGGAAGTAAAGTTATCAACATTTTAAAATCTGTTATTTTCAAGGTTTTTCCACAGATGATCGCATGATATTTTTGATTTCTGTAGCAGACGGGGCTGAATTTGCCAAAAAAAATTACAGTTCCTCTTTCAAAAATCACTGATTTAAAAAAAAACACCACCCAAATCGGAGCTATGGATGTGAAGATATTGATGATTCAAAATCAACCATTTTTTAGGGTCTTCGTGACGACGACGAGACTGCAGAGCTCATTAATTTTTAGAGGGTGTTCACTTGATTAGTGCCATTGCATAGAGAATTTTAAGATATTTCTTTTGGTATCTTATATGTGGTATTTCCAATGGATATTCGCTCTCGAATCACGAGAACCATCAAGACAACAATTCAAGAAATCAAAGTTGAAATGCAAAATACTTAGGAGAAATATATTCAAGAGCTCAACATTGCAAGGCAAGGAAGATATATTATGTAAGCCATCAACGATGCATACAATCAAGAAGCCTATGTTTGGTATGATTTTGAGGCCAATTGTGATCATTGGTATATGGATAGTTGTCATTTCTGGGATGACAACCACTTTCATATTTTATTTGATGACTCTACTCCACCTTCTGTAGAGAACATTAGTGTGACAAATAAGGAGCCAGTTATGATTACTAGTGTCCAATTTGCATATTCTCCAGTGGTATTTTTCCTTCCAGATTCATCTTTGACCCTATTCAACTATGTGGATGGATTTGCATATTATGATCCACATGATAACTGTGGACCTTTGGATCAACTTCATATTGAATTCTGATATCTTCGGCGTGGAGTTCACATGAGCACTTGGATATGGGACCCATGTTTATAGTGGTGGTTGGAGTACTTCAATATGATGGTTCACATTTCTACATGGGACCCTGGTTCCCTAGCTTATTTCAGCACTATGGTCCACACTTATCCATGAGACCCTGGTATATGGTTGTACACCCTCATAACAAGCGTTGAGGACAACACCTTCATAAGGGGGATGGAATGTAGTGTAGCTAGAGAGGTAATTGGGGGTGGGGGCATGGTGATAATAGTTGAGAACATTCAATGTAAAGTGGTCTAGGTCTACTATAGTATTAACAAGGCCCGCTATGGTAGTTAGATATAATAATTGTATGATGACTTCTTATAAGGTTATGCTTCTAGAAGATTCCTTCTCTAGAATGTTCTTAGGTGGTTGGTATCACTATATAAAGGGTTCAAGCAATGTAACGATATATGAATAAGAAATATTGTAATAGAGCGATAGCTCATTAGGAGGTTTCCCCCTCGAAGAGGCAAGTGAACATGAGAGGATCCATTCCATAATAAGATTCATTTTATGGTGTTTCCCTACCTCAAGGGTTCATAATAATAAAGTGAGAGTTTTTATATATCGTCTCTGAATATTTGTGGTGTTTCTATATTTAAGTCTTTGGAACTTAACAAATTTTGGGTCATCCCTTCACTCGTTTACTGGCTTGACATCTCTATGAAAATTGGTTTAAACTCATAACAATTATGCAGTCTGCTCATAGAAGAAAAAACTTTGTTGGAATCTTGTGCTCCCATCCCTTTTTATGATGTGTGTTTGGTGATTGTAATCTAGGACAATAGAGATCGTTAATACCTATCTTCAAATCCACGTTCGACCACTGACACAATTTGCTACATCAACAATTATTTCATTCATGGTATACACTTTACATTTTGATATGAACACATGAATTGTGCCTTTCTCTACTAAGGTTTTATTATGGAAACAATGATATTACACAATTCTTTGATATACATTATGATAATGTGGATGCAAATCTGATTGGTTAAAATTTGATGTTTTTTAAAAAGTGTTTCATGAATATTTGTCAATGCTCACATATCTTTGTTTGGATCTGAAATTGGATGAGATTACTTTGTTGATACCTTTTCCCAGTAACCAAAGTCTGTCCTAACATGACCATTCGATTTGAGTATTCCTTTTGTTACATTTTTGTGAATATCATTTATAACTGTAGGTAGACAATGATAATGAATGTTTCCATGAGAATGATATTGTAAACAAAGTATATAAGGCGATGGCTCTTTTATCTTGCAAACTTTACTTCAATGCTTCTAACTGAGTACATTTACGTTGATTCTGGTGCATAATTGATGATGAAGGGATACATGTATCTAGTTGTTCAAGTTTACCACAAAGTTTGTCTTGGATATATTTGATGTCTTATGCTTTGAATGGTCTATAATCACTTTTCTCTTTGCATTTGAGCATTGAATGATTTAGAAACGGTGAAAGATTCATGAACTAAAGTATTGCAAATTTGAACATATATCACATTACACGTAGAGCTATAACAACAACGATTTATTTTTCGGATGGTTTATGGATACATTAGAAAAATGATGATGAACGTTATACGGTGGTAGAAGAATAAATTTTCTATTGGTACATAATATATCTCTAAACTTGAACATAACGCATAACTGGATCTTATACTTTGCAATCTCGTCTATTTTTTGTATGGATAAATGTATGCAAAAGTATTATTTGATTAGAAGAGGAAGGTTATGATTCATATCATGGTGACATACATTGTTCTAGGTAAGGCTCTTGGTGATTTTTTAGGCTAGAGACGTTTTTCTTTCAAAGTCTATAAATATTGATAGGGAGTTGTTGTTAAGCATATAAAGCTGCGGTTTGGGAGCAATACACACAGGGATATACGAGAGTTCAGGAGGCTTGAGATTTTGTCTTGCCTTGTTAGAAGTCCTTGTAACCCTTTTTGGTACCCATTTGAGTAGTATTTCATTGGAAAACACTTGAATATGGACATTACTTCCACGTATCATCAGTATATCAGAGGTCCCATAGGCAACCTAAAATGAACCACTCGACCGTCAAACTATTATAATGCATCGAAAACAACATTTGAGAAGATCACTCTCTCGTACCCTAGATCACTCTCTCGTACCCTGGGTACTCAACCCTGCATGTATATTTGAGAGTTGTAGCACAAGGCACACCTTTTCACTGTAAGACATTTTCTTTATTTTTGTGTCTTTCCTAGAATATCTTTGATTTCACAAGCACTTGCATGATCATGGAAAAAATGACTTTGAACAAATGATCCTCTAATGCATATAACATGTTGGAAACGTAATCCGTTAGGGTTACTAACTTGAAGGAATAATATGAAACAAGCCGTTATAGAGATTCCAAGAAACCTCTTGGAAGACGAATCCAGAGGTCAAGATCAATTATTTGTACATGTATCATATCAATGAAATTACAACTCACGCTTATCTCTATTTTCACTTTTCTAACAGTGGTATCAGATCGCCTAGTTGTTAGGGCCTGAAAGTCGCTATGGTAATTGTCCATAGCTGATTTTCTACCCCGTCTAGAAATTATTCCTTCGTCGTAGGTCCGTTTAGGTCGATTATTTCTCTCCCTTAGGCGTTTTATGTGCAGAAACTACTTTGTACTTTTTTGTCTCTGTTGTCTGTCCTTCTATCATCTAAACCTATGGTTGATTCATGTGCCAGTCAATATTTCCATATCTCGTCTCTCGGAAACCCTAATCTCGCCAGCACTTGCGTGACCCATTTACGTGCCCAGTTCACAGGTATATCCTCTGCGTGCACACTTCTTCTGTGTGCGAAACCTAATCAACGCTATCAGTTCTCTCATTCTCCCACTCCCTTCGAACTAAAATCCCTTGCTGCGATAGTCCATCTACAAGCAATTGATGAAACTCTGCATGAGACTCGATATCTCTGTACAATAACCTATGTGAGGTCGGAGTGCATATTATGTTTAGAAGTATTGTCAAATAGTTATAATAATAATAATAATAATCTATTTTTAAGGTCATGGCCAAGCCAGCACATCAAATTGGTGTATGAGACCCCCTTGTTTGTGGGACAAGGGATCCCCTCCGCCCAACGATTTGACTGGTAAAGTCTACGAAGGTATAGATACCTTACCCCCCTCTGGATTTGAACCCGTAACCTCTTAAGAAGAAACACATATTCTTAACCATTAGACCCACTCAAACTGTAAAATCCCAACAATAAATCCCAAACCAAATAAGTACAACAAGTTTTGAAGGTCAGGAAATCTACAAAACTCGCATATAGACATCATATCTTTTCGTCTGAGACATACAGATGGTGGCCAAATCGTTCAAGTAAATCGTCACATCGTAGTAAACTGACAGGGCATGATGACAAACATTTTCTTGGTGAATCCGACGTTATTCAACAAAGAAGGAGGCCGTATGAACAAATCCTTTTGTTTGAAACTCTTTATCAATGCACACCCTCAAGACACCTCCTCCATTCTCTTTCTTCGGGATTTATTGCTTCCACTGCCATAATGGTCGACCTCATGAATGAACAATATGACACAGACTTCAATCATGAACGCTGGTGTGGGATTGGTACAATGGTCCAATACTGTAGTTAGGGTTCAAAGCCACTCCTTTCCACAATGACTATGATTCATCATCATCTATGGACAAATATGTTCTTTCTGGTGAATATTTTCCGTCTGATGACCTTGCAGGGAAGGGGTTTTGATCTTAAACGTTACAAGGAATGGAGAATCCCGGGGTGACATGAGTTGAAAATGTTGCCATATTTGAACATTGCTTTTTTCTGGCCATATCTTTGCGGATCTGATGATAACATACGATGATTTTCTTGTTTTTCGTTTCCATCGAATGATGAGCGTTTGTTTGCGATTGCAAACGTTAATTGCAGTTAATTTGTTATGTTCAAAGGTGTGGTTTGTTTTTTCTTAGAAGTAATCCTTATAGAGTGTTTGATAAAACAACTTTAGAGAAGAATGCTTGCAATGAGGAGAACAACTCCTATTGAACGCCTTGTTTGAATCCTAGGTGGAGAAGGGTTTTGGCTTGCAAAATAACCCTCGATGGTCATTTGGGCCATTAATTTTCACACTTTGCTTTTATGAAAGTGCTTCCTTTAAATTCCAGAAACATTATAGTTGGGCTAGAATTTGTCAAGAACCATAAGTGGCCTATTTTATCGAGTGAAAGTGCTTGAAAGGTATTCTATTTTTCACAAGAAAACAATAGCTAACTCACTGATGGTTTGTCTTTCTTAGCATATTCAAAAAAGAATGAGACCACCTCGACCATGAATTCATGATTTCTTATTATCCTTCAACCAATACATCATGGAATCAATCATTCAATCCTGAAGATCAACTCAATTCCAGAATCAAGAACAATGGTAACTTGTAAGTTTACTTTTGTTTTTTTAAGTTAAGTTACACAATAAATGGGTGCATTTTCGGTAGAATTCAACACTTTTCATTTGTTGAGTTTGCGTTGTAGAGTTTGATTGTTAAATGGTGGAGTTGCAAGAAAATCTCCGAGGTCTAATTTTGTCTTTAAATGGCTGGAATTGATGAACTTTTAGAGTTAATGAACAATCTAATACTCTCAATTGATGACAATATGGTCACAACTGACAAAGAAACTCTGCAATCCATTCTAACTTGTTTGCAAGTTTCACAAGCCAAAATAGAAGTGTTTCAAACTCAAACTTGGCTTCTTTAAGATGAACTTGAACAAAATAATCTTCGACATTCTGAACTAGTTTTTGTTCAGAACAACCCTCTTTTCAAAGAAGAAGAGGAAGAAGAAGAAGAAGATGATGATGATGATCAAGATCAACAACTAGTATAGACACAACTTAGTAAGACAACTTCAGATTCAAGTATAGATCAAGTTCAACTTCCTCTTTCCAAGCTAATCATTAGACCTTGGGAATAAATAAGAAACAATAAGCACAAAACATGTATCAGATATGAAAAGGAACTCACCTTTCATATTTCTGATTATACCAAACTGATCCAGTTCCAAAGTGTTGGATTGCTTCGAGAAAGTTCATATTCATGTGCTCTAGTTCAAGAGAAGATTCTAAAATGCCAACATTGTCGACGAGTTGGCCACATGAAATATCAGTGTTTCTATCTTCATCCTTGTGAGCATTGTGGAAAGCATAATCATGCTTCAGATAGATGTTCTAAACACAAGAAACTTGCAAGAGTAAAGAACCATTATGGGTGGATGACTTATTGACAATGGTCATCAACAATCAAGAAGGTGTATCAGTCATACCGAAGAATTCATTCTCAAGTATTGATATGTCTTGCAGTGGAAAGATTTGCATCTTCTCACCTTGTACATGGGGGGGAACAATATCAATGATTTATAGTTAGGCTTCAAGTTTCGAAGTCCTATCAATCGAGAAATAACAAGCAAGTGTGACAAAAGAGCGTGATTTGGTTGGACGTCATTCAAAACCACCAGATTGGTTTATAGTTTTCCTTAAACCACCACTTAGTAGAAAACTTACAACTTTTTCTAGACAACGGTTTGTGGTTTTCCTTAAATATCCACTTAGTATAAGACTTACAACTTATGCTAGAGAAAAAATTATGGTCATCTTTAAACCAACATTCGAGATCACTTCTAATTAGTAGAATACATCATCTTCCAACTTCTAGCTAACTAAGGAAATGTTCTAGGAACCAGTGAGCCTTAGATCCAAGTTCTAGGGTTTGTGGTCTACCTTAAACCACCATCACCATTTAGTAAAATACATCAAATTTTGCTATTCTTTTTCTTTGTGGTCATCCCAAAACCATTGGATTCACCATATTTAGAGAGCATATTCAACCATTGGCAGTTGTCCACTTCCAAATTTCAACTGTCCACTTTCAAATTTCATCTCTTTTCTTGGACTCAAATACACCCATTCAGATTAAGGGGAAAATGTTGGAAACATAATATGTTAGGGTTAATAATGTGTAGGAATATGAAACGAACCATCATTGGGAGTCCAAGAGACCTCTTGGAAGGTGAATCCAAAGGTCAAGATCATGTATTTATAAGTGTATCATATTAATGAAATTACAACTCACACTTGTCTCTATTTTTGTGTTCTAACATAATCCAACATAATAAATGTTTGGAAACACTTCACCATATGGTATTTGATCATCTTAAGATATTTCCTAAGCATTTGTGGTCAATTCCATTTACATAATATAATCCTAGACTTTTTCACTCACCTATACTTAAATGATAGCCTTAGGATCTAGTATAGGGAATCCCCTCTTAGGTAGGAAACTATCTTTTGAACCTAGAAGTGAGGGACAAGGCTGTTGAAGTGATAGTGGGAAGCTTGTCTGTTGTGTCCTTCAGTTTTCCCCTTGGAGAGGTTGGGATTCTTCCTCTAGGGAGAATCCAAGAGATAACACTCACAATGACTCAAACTAAACCTAATTGACAAGTGGATAATAACATATATTATATGACAATATATTTGTGGCTACACCTATTATACACATGCTTTTCATACAACTTAATTATTCTTGTGAATTTAACCTATCCACAGATATATTTTTAATCCATTTTTTTTTAGAATTCGTAAAGAATGTTGAAATCCACAAGAATGATATACTTTACTACATTATAAAAATAATTATCTAAATAATATGTTCTCTTGAATTTATCCTTTCAAGACTCAACATTGAAGTGGCATGTTTTTCGTGTCATGTTTGTTGATTGAGTAAATGTCCACTTATTGTTTAATATTGCAACAACACTTTATCATATCAAGACTCAACACTGAATTGACATGCATTTTTTTTTAACAAACGCTAGTAAAAAGATTTTATTAAAAATACTATTGCCTAGAAAAATAGAGGAGAGATATGATAGAGTACCAGTCACAACATGACTATTCATGTTTCTAAAAGTACTGACTTACTAGTCATATTCATATTTTCCATACATGAAAATATTCCATATATCTATACTTGAGTGCACCGGAGCAACTTCCAATTGAAGCCATGAAGAGTCGAGGGATAGAGTGGGAGTCTTCATATTTTGTTGTTTTCTAGTGCCCTTGGAGTCATAAAGGTGCTAGAATTCACAACATTGCTAGAGAAGCACAAACATGCAGACCCGTGACAATTGCTACAAATGTTAAATACAGAGGGAGGGAGCCTGAAAACCTTGAATAAACCATAAATAAATTGAGACTATGAGCCATTGTTGAGTGTCGAAGTGTGCAATGAAGTTATTATATTTCTAGAGGGCATACTCCACAAAATAGACCAAAACCCACAAGTAGGATGATCCAACCACAAAAAATCTAATTGAAATCTTCCCGAGAGAGGCAAGAGGTCAATTTGATAACCAAAATGAGGATGAACCTGGTAGCGAATGATGAACAAGGAGAGGAGTCATGAATTATTCTCCAAAATTAAATTGTTTCTCTCAAGAGGAGAAAAGAGAACTACATATAGGAGCCCAAATTCACCATTATCCCACTTTGCCACTCGATAGTAGAAGTGGGGGAATTATTAACGAGAATGGGAAGTAAATGAGACTATCCTCGGGGTGGGTTGAGAGAGTACTATGAGCCCAAGTTACATGTGAAATCAGTCTCATTTGTTGCAATGATGTGATTGACCGATATATGAAAAGGATAAGGAATGGGTGATACATAAAATGAAAATTGATGACCTCGCCATTCTTTTGAATTTCTAAGTTTGCTCTTGAGTCAACTTTGGTATTATGAGCATGAAGCACATGGAACCAAGATAAATTGTCAAAATTTTTACATAATGCCTGGATCCTTTTTAGGATTTCAGATAAATGAATCTATGAAGGAGACATGTTGTAAATAATATTCTGAATTAACAATTGAGAGTCCCCCAAGAAGATTACACTCCTGATGTGCATAGCAAGAGCTAGGATGACCCCTTTTGATAATGCATATATCTGAGATACAATTTATAAGTTTTTTCTAATTCCCTTAGGGATATAAATAACCCCTCTCACACCTGCCTCCCTAGGGTTTCCTTTTGAAGTACCATCAAAGAAAAGAAGGAAAGATTTCTAATCAGATTTCCATTTTCCAAATTCTTGAGTACACATATGACGTTGCTAGCTTGGTCTGTTGTGAATATTTGAGCCCGGATTTATGATGGAATTCTCGTTTAAACACACCCACCACTCCACTTCATCGACCTCCAATTCACGATGTGTTAACTCCTATACTTATTTTCTCTTTAAATATTCTACTAAAAGGATTTTAGCCCTCAAAGCCACATGTTCTGGATGAAGAAACTTTTGTTGGAATATTGCATTAGTACAAGCTAGCTAGATTTTCCAACAAACATGTTTGGGGAGGGCTAGACAAAAGTGTTTAAAGAGAGGATACCTATTGAACGTTCTTTGATAATGCTTAGCCCACTAATAAAATAAATTAATCCAATTGTTGGGTTTGCTACGCATGGGATTTAAACCTACTAATGTATGCTGCCATACCTATTCTATGAAATCACATTCTAGAAAAAGATGGGTCACTGACTCCTCTAATTTATTACATAGAACACACCAAGAGGTCCCCATAGGTTGACACTGATGAATATTTTTCGTAGTGAGAATTTTCTAGTGGGATAAGGTCCAACAAAAAAGATTGATTTTTGGAAGTCCATCAGTGCTCCAAATATTTTTCCATAATGAGTCATGGATGGCAGGTAGGGATTTTTCTAGTTAATACTAGTATCTTTTCTTGACTAAGTAACTGTGAAAACCCCAACCACTAGCATCAGAAAGAGATAACTCGTGGGGGAGACAACCTCACAAGATATAAACTAGATGAGAAAGAAGGGGGTGAATGTAACACACCCAACCCCCTAAGTACTCTTTTAATGATGGGGTATCAAAATTTCCCTTTTTCCTCAATCATCTTGAAATTTTTTCTTGAGGGAACCATTGTCTTTTGCTCATCAAGAGGTTTCCAATGACTGTCTTCATGCTCAAAACCAAGCTATGGATCAAAATTTATGGCCCCTTAAAGTGTCAGGGTCCTTACCATATCTGCCTCAAGTCACTTCATTTCCACGTGGCTCCTGCCACTTGTCTTCCTACGTGGCATTGGCGTGGCATCCACCACCTGGCCCTTCAATCCTCTCCCTATCAGACCCTCGACCCATTCTCTAAATCGACGGTTCTGATTCTTTCGGGCCCCTCTCATCAGAGTGCCCTTTCCATGGAACTGTATCTCACTCCGATTGTATAATCCAACCATACGTGCCTTGACATATCTGATGGATCTAGGGGCCAGTTAATCAATGACTCTAGATGCATTTGAGTCTTTATCTGCATAATGGTTAACACCTTATGCTTTTAAACCCTTTTCTCCTGGACCAAGTGGGACCCATAGAGATTGACGACTAAGATCGCATCTCAGCCTATTCACCTACCTATGACTATGATCACCTTTCAGAGTCCCTCCCGTCGGAGTGCCTTATAGAGCCTATGATAGATCAACGTATTTCGTTTCATTGCATCCCTCTCCGATCAATGACTAAGATCTTCCCTCAGATGTTTTCACCTACATGTGCCCAAATCCTCTTGGCACATTGTAACACCCTATTTCCCCCAGTTTGTAAAAATAACTATACTAGCCAAGAACTGTGGCAAACCCAAGAATGTGAATGTGTGATGTGAATGGACCTTGTGACAAAGGTCGATGAATGTAAATAAGATTAT
>JASDQU010313266.1:2354-13496 GCA_032191745.1 Picea mariana | reverse complement strand
AAAAAAAAATGGACACTAACATTCCTTTAGTATATTATTTATGTCTATATTTAGAGAATATAGAAGAAATAAGTGTGACCTACTCCTTTTCGACAGTTGTCCTCGCTGATATTCAATCTTTGGCCTTGTGTTGGCAGCCCCACATGATTTTGATTTTTAAACAAGAAATTGCTTTTTCTGTAGTTGCCTTCACCTCGATTTCGTAAACCTTTTTGAGAATTTTGAGATAATTACTAGGTTAAGAAATATTTTAATTAATTTCTTATTGTCTGTGCTTTCGTTTTGTTTTATGTTTGATTCATGACTGTAAGAATGAATCAAACATAAAACCTAGCCTGATGTTATAATTTGTATGCCTCAAAATGCATCCTTTTGAAGGGCACCATGCTTACATGAGATCTAAATCTAATGTTTGAATGACCTATTTTAGATGTTTTGGGGTTTTAATATAGTTATTGTATGGTTCGATAGTTGGTATTCATTTTATTAAGAGAATTTTTGATACATTGGTTAGTCTTCTCGTGAACTTAATGGTAATATCAATAGACATTCAAATGAATACATGTTTGTTGTACTCACGTCCTTACCTCACCTCGCTGGCTTAACATATTAAATATCCATTCATTGCATTCATAAGGTTTTGGTACTCTGTATGTCTGGTTCTCATTACAAGGAATGGTAAAGTGTTTATGATCAAACCCTTGGTTTTTACTCCCACTACCTTTGCTATGATAAAACACAGGCTTTGTTATGGTCATTTCTCCACTATCCATTCGGATTTGTTCTTATTGATCCTACCATTCAAACCTAAAACTATTTTGAGTTATCCCTGTTACATTTTGGTCGCATTTTTCATGGCTCCTGTCATTCGCTTGGAGCCGAATGGGTGCCAGGCTTTACTCTCTCACGACGATGTGATTGAGGACTTAAAAATCTAAGGCTGGGATGTTTTCCTTAAAATATTTGAAGGCTATAACCTTTAGGTGGCGCAGGCTTCCACGCAGACCTTTGATGGTTGCAGAGAAAAAATTGGGGACAGATAGTTAGAGTTAACCGAGGGGTTTGTAAGTGAAGCAATAGGGCTTCCATCGATAGGTGAGAAATGGTTCAAAAACTCACGAATTGAAGGAGTACCGTGGGGCCTGTTTATGACATCCTGAAAGATCAATTGTTGTGAAAAAGGTATTTCCATTTCCTGGTTAAACTTAAGTGGCACAACTTCTTGTTGATTCTTAAACAATTTGTGACCTGTGAAGGGCGATACAGATTGGTCTTCCTCTACCACATCTGCTTACTCATGCATTTCATTGGTTTTGAATTAGACATGCCATTTTATTTGTTGAGAAGTCTTTATAAAATGTCCAAAATATATAAGAGAGAAAGTGTTTATTCAAGTTTGTTTCATCACAGATTGATTAAGATTTTGTTGATTCATCACTTGTTGAACCTGGGTGACTGTTGGGATAATTTTTTTATAAGGAACAGTTTTTATCAGACTGTTCCTACAGTAAACCCTAACTTAGACGAGTCACTAATTGAAATCCATCTTGGTATTTCAATCAATGGACCAAACTCTCTTAACAGAAACCCTCTAGACACAGCAATTCCAAGTAAGCCTTCATCTGCAGAATTTCCTCAGAAAGAGATTGTTGAATTGGGGGTAATCAACCCTCTTATGCCTAAGATTGATGCTAGCCCAAACGTTAGTGTGAAGCCGGATGTCGAGGAACCTTGTAAAGCAATGAAAAATAAATGCACAAACTTAGGATTCAAGAACAAAAGGGCAGTTCATCTAATTTCAAGGAAATTAAGGAACCGAAATGACGCTCATCTAAGCTCGATCGGTCTGATCGAGGTCGATGAGGTCTCAGATCCTAAAATAGAAGATTTTCTAGTTTTTGAAGATCCAGATTGTCAAGGTTACAAGAAGAAAGTTATTGTTCCTACTGAACCTTATGACTTTGTGATGAATTTGCCATTGTGCCTAAAAGGTAAGGAGGGTTTATTTGGTATTAGGAATGATCAAAAGAAAATAGTAGGTAAGGTGGATACACCCATGTTTGACTGTGCACTCCATAAACCTACCATTCCTCCTGTACAGTGTGATGTTTGTTTCCATTGGATCGAGCGGTATTACACCGATATCCCTCTTCTTCAAGCCTGAATCAAAACACTTAATGCTCAGAATGAATCATTGAGACAAGAAAATCTTGACCTCAAAGTGCACGCAGAGAAGAAGGATAAATGCATTAAGAGGTTAGGAAACATAGTAATAAAAAATGAAACCAATGTCAAGGCGATAATTAATTCTAAACTACCTAACCCATCTTTAGTCAATTTTTAAAATGGTAAAACAATTTTCCTCTTATTATATTCTTGTTATCTATTTCAAAACAAGTCAATTTAAAATCTGTTCTTATTGCTAAATTAATACTGGCTACAAAATCTTTGATTCTCTAGCCAAGTCTCCTTTTAAATAAAAATTAGAAATTAGTTATGAGTAATTTTCTAACTTATTAAATTTGTTTTGTTTTTCAGGAAATAGTAGATCCTATTGTTGATCATCTGGAGGAAACATATTCAATTATTCATCTGAATGATTAGCAGTTTCTTTTCTGCTTGTTTTGCAAAAACTTTGATCAATCTTTGATTAAAAACCAACTCTGTTACAACTGGCTCCTAGCCAACTATTTTTGTAATATTTTTGATTTTATGAAATCTTATCCTATCCTGTGAGATAGGAGAATGTGATCTCAAGTCACTTTAAATACTGTTCATTTTGTAAGTAACGAACATCTTGTCTAGAACAGATTATATGCATGTGACTTTCAGAACTATATGGAAAACCTATTCGCATTTGGCTTTAGACCAGTGTGAAAATTGTTCCATCTATGTTTTGCCTTTTTATTATGAAATATTGATATGTTATGCAGATTTTGCCACTTTAGCATATGATATTCCATTTCATTGAATGCTTTAAAATCTTGTTTATAACTCGTTGTTCCATATTTTATGACTGTGATTGTTATATCAATTTTAATATCATGATTTATGTCTGATGTTTAATTGATGGATAAAATGAATGCTTCACATAAAGATTTTTCTTACTGTAATCATTAATAATTATAAGATCACTGGATCATGTGTGCTACTACTCTGTTCTTATATCCTAGCTGTCAATAGACACCTTGAATTTATTCAGGAGTCATTAGTACAAGCCTGCTGCAGATTTCTTTCACAGGCGAGACAACTGGAGTTTTGGATCGTACAGAGGCATAGACACATTAAGAAACTAGTAACAGGTTAGCTTCATTTGCTTCTAATTTTCGTCATTTTATTTATTAGTGAAATAGGAAAGTTCTTTGATCGGCTTTGACCATCACTCTATCTTTGTTTCAAATCATATTTTTTTTATGATTCTTAGATATGTGATTACAAAACAAAAAATACAAAAATATGTTCTTTCTTTATCTACTTTTGAGAACGATTACAAAACATTGATTTTGCAAGGCTTTCACGAAAACTTGCAACCTGTAATTATTATGTTCATAAATGACATGTTCATACTTACTTTCTGTTTAATACATTTGTAAATAATTAGATTAAAGTATATATATTATTATAGTTTTAGCATTAAGTAGTTGTTTTCTTTTCTTTGTTTTAGGACTTTAGTTGGCTAATAGAGCCATTACACCCGTCAGAATAGGTTACACCAAACGGCTTGGGTTATTTAGACAACCCCGGTCCGGATCTATTCTTCCAGTGGATGGCAGGTCAAATTTGCCTGTCAACACCTTGTTGTCCAAGCTCCTATCACGATGAAGAAACTATGCAAGAAATATAACAGTACCTTCTACTTCTACATTGTATCATAAGACAAAATAATTTATATCTATATATAAATACATGTATAAACAACAGTACGAAGGAAATATGCCAAGTTATGTATTATGTAAACATGGGAACTTACAACCTTGATGCACTAGCATTCCTCCAAGCTTCTAATCCAGTCCTTGATTGCACTCTAAAGATGTTTCTCTTAAGACAATCGGTATCATATACACACTTTCTCCTCTCTTTATTTCACCTTGGAATGCCCTCATTATACAGGATTTGGAGGCTTAACCACCATGGCAAAAATCACTCACTAGATCCACTAAATTGGGATTTCCAATATTTTTAGGGAGATAATATCTCTTAGGGATTTTAGGGATAAAATACCTCTCAAGGATTTTAGGGAGGAAATATCTCTCAAGATCCATCAAATTAGGATATTGGTTTGAGAAAATATATCAACCATCCATGATATTCTCAACTGCTCCTTGAGATTAGGAAACTAAATGTGAGGTGGATTCTCACACTAAATTAATTTCCTTTTTTTCAATAAAAATGAATAATACATGTGCACATAGTATTTTGACCTTGATATGATAAATTTYTYCTCCACACTAACTAGGGATTGTGACAAATGTTCTTTCATGGTGTCAAGGTTGCGACACTCAATAAAGTGCATGCAACACTTAGTAAGGTACATACAACACCTATTAAAGTGCATGTGACACTAAGTAAGGTGCATACGACACTTTGCGACACTTTTGACACTTAAGGCGAGTAAAAGATGTGACACCTAAGCGTTAAATTTTGGTGTGTAACAATAGGCTTCCACAGTTATTCATAATGCTAGACACATTTTCTGGATAAAACTATGTATGGGGTTTTAAAACATCCAATGTTTTGTGTGGAAACTCCACCCATAATCAGGGACAAAAGAAGATAATATGTCCCTGATGATGGGTGGAATGTCCAGTTGAAATTTTGGACACTTCAAAACCCCATACATAATTTTATCCAGAAAAATTGTCTATCATTAATAAAAAAAAATCAAAATCAATAATCATATAAATATTAATAAAACATTTCTAATTCTATCAACTATCTATGAACAATGATTTTCAATTTCAATAATTTATCCATGGACCATGAATTTCAAGGGGTAAATTACTAATATCGGTCTACTTAGGAAAGAAACTTTATTAGAGATCCTTAATCATGGGAATGGTGATTAATTTGTTAATTCAATGCATTATCATTTTACAAAGAATCCATTTCATTGTTTCTAGTGTGGATCATTCCCTAGTTTGGCAACCTAGATTTCATTTGCTTCTCTTGAAGCATCCAATGCCTCTCCCTCTCTATGTGGAAAAGAAAAAATGTAGTAGTCATCTACTCTATTGAAAATTTCTTGAGGGAATGTTGGAAAGGGGAGAAGTTACTAGGTATGATAGATTGTTAGTAGTGAGTGGTGAAGCAACACACCTTCACTACAATGTCACGGACCAAAACTATAGAAGGAATGTGCATTGCACCAACATTTCCCTACAAATTCTATGCAAAAATGAAACATCCTACCTATGTCCCATCCAAAAAATAAGAATCACACCTATATTCTTTGTCACTTACACAATTAAAATTTGTATCCTTGATCACTACTCTACCCTGTGGTTCTCTTATGCTATAGAAAAGGTCACAAAGTTGTAGCATCTTTTATGTTTTCAACACAATTCTATACATGCAATGTTTGATAAGATAATACAATTGCAAAAGTTATTGTTGTTTATATCATATGCATATATGTTTATGCATCGGTTTAGTGTTTTCCAAGGTAATTAGATGATAACATGGGGAATACCTAGGTCATGGGTTCGAATGTCTTGTTCCCCCTTGGGGTTAGGCCTGCCAAGAACATCAGGGTCGACGATTTACTCCATTTACCATCAACTAAGTGGGGAAGTACTTGGGGGTTTCCTTTGAGATATTACCTAGGATATATATATATATATGAACAATTAATGTAAAATTAGTTCTAACCAACATCAATGACATGGTTTTGTATTTACTAGTAATTAGGGATGATAATAAAAGTTGCCTTCTATTTTATTTCATTTTCATAACAAATTATGATTCGATGTCTGGGTAGAAAATAACTTTAGATGATATCTATAATTAAAAAATGTACACATGTGACATATTTTATTTTTTCTATATGTTGAGCACTCAACACACCCAAAAAAGCCTATGTCAATTTTTTACTTTTTAGGTACCACTTGATCTTTGCAATGTCTGATTCGACTTCATTGTGATAATGTTTTTTTTATTTTCTTATTATCATGACTCCCATCAGCTATTCAAGTTTGTTTGATTTTATGAAATCCCATGACTTAAAAGAGATTAACACCCAAATAAAGAATCAACAACCAAAAAACACTTCACCTGACACACTCAAATTCAGCATCGAAAGAAATGCAAAGATGGAAAAGAACCACTCAAGAAGCCTCACTCATCGAGTGTCGATCTTCATCGGTATCGGCAAAAGGAAGTTTTGTTTTACAAAAAAGTACTACATAAGGATATCGCTGATAGCCAATCCCCTTTGGCATCGATAAAAAACAAGAGGAATAGACAACGAAAAAGAGCGAAAAGATATTGGCGATAGCCGATGCCCGATGCGCTTATCGGAACCGGGGAAATCCTAAAGGAATTTCCATAAAATTCTTGACCGCTCTAAAATATACTCTCGATCATCGATCCCTAAAGCTCTTATGCATCAGGAATTTTTCGAAGAAGCTAATCCGAAGAAAAAAACATGATAGGTTTATCGTCGATCGCCGATCCCCGATATCTTTTCGTCAACAGCAAGCCCATGGTTTTTTTAGAATGCATGACTTGAAGAAAGTCTTGAATTCGATTAATACACATGAATTAGGTCATCAGTCTTTAACACCACGTGTCTTTTCTAGATGGGAGAACTGTACGGTCCAGTTTTACCTCGAGTCATTCTCCGAGTTAGCTTTTCCATGACAACATTGTACAATGAGATTGATCGGTATTGGAGATTTTTTGCGAGGGACATCAACGAAAATGTTCATAGTGCATCCCCGATCCCTGACCCATCCGCTAAGAGAGAGACACTATGGGACGTTTTAGCATTAGATACGATCGGATTTTGAGCATTTAAGGGGATAATTAATACCAAATCCCACATTAGTTTCTAACTCGTGCACCAATCAAAGCAGTCATTTAAAACCACTGATAGACTGCATCACCCCCGTGCCTCCATTGTCAACCCACGATGAATTTAAATGTAGAGATTCGGCGGTAGATATGTTTAAATTTCACTCACCACCCAAATTGAATGGCCAATGCGACACGTTAAGTTCTTCCCTGGTTTAAATTCTCTTGAGCTGTTGTAAATGAAATCAATCTGCGCGCAAGGAGATTCAGAGCATTCGAAGAAGAAAGACGAGTAATTCCAAAGCTGCAGAGATACCGTGAGTATCAAATAACCAGGTGTAGCAAGCTTTACAGGTATGTATCCAAGTCTGTGGATTTTACATGGTTACATTTCATATATTTCTAACCGTTTTTGTTCTTTACACAGTTTCTGAAGGTTTATTTCAATTAAAGGAACAATGCCACCAAGAAATCCAACCACTAGAAGATCGTCAAGGGTGTCGAAGATGAAAGAACTAGAAGTAGGAGAAGGCTCCTCTCCAGGGGTCTCAAAACAATTGGAATACATGCCAAGACCATAGCCTGTCATCAAAACATCAACAAAGAAGTCTTTCATCCAGCCTCTGTCCTTTGGAGATACAGAGGCAAGCACAGGGTCCAATATGGAACTCTCGCACTGGGGAGAGCTCTTTAAAAAGATCAGTCGAGAGGAATACCCAGAATACATCCCACACAGTGATCCTGATGTCAAAGTGCTCGACGATGAAGTTTTATCGAACATCCGACGGTCATACTTACATATGGTGGCTGACAAAACCCTTGTCTTTCCCTGTGTTGAACTCCTGAAGTGGCTCATTGACCACACAAACACACTGAAATGTTTGATAAATGATGACAATGGTGGGTGTGTCAGAGTGTTCCTTTCGGTGGAGGTCCAAAAGTATTACAAGCTTAGAGACCCTGAGGAGCGACTAAACACATATTTCGTCGTAAAATTCTATGAGCGCCATGACACTAGCCAGGTGATGGACTCATGGTGGAGAGAAGATAAGAAATACACCAATTGGAGCATCATCTAGTACCAGACAGCCAACTTAAGGGAGCCATACATATACATGATGGCTCTTATCTGCCTATTATATGGGGAGAAGGATTGGTCTAGATTTTTAGAGGCATGGATGCCCCTAGCTTACACAGTGGCCATTTCCAGGAGCGGCTTCAACTGGGGAGCCATCATTTCTAAGAAACTGAGCATATTCATACACCAGGCTCAGACACCGAAGGAAGGAGAGACACCAACCTTCTACATGACTTCATATTTACTCGATGTCATGTGTGTGAGAAATGTTTTTGCTGGCATGACCCTGAGCTGGCACGTTGTAGAGCTCTCGATCCACATATATTTCAGCATCCTATGGGAGAACAGGTACAAGAAGTCTTACTCTCTCATCTGCGATGAATTCATCGCACGAATTTATTTCATTATTTTTAAGAAAGAATGCTTGAGAATATCGGTTCTGACCAAGAAGATGATATCAAAGGTAGGCCACTGGTACTTAGACGAGCGCGATACCTACATTAGGGTGTTCGGGGCTACTGGAGCACCACACCTTCTACCAACGCATGTCCTTGACCAGCTTGTAGTGAGAGAGATATGTTACCAGACCATCTTGCAAGGCTACAATGCCACTCTGGTCAAGGACAAGAAATGGGCGTTCATACCTTATGGTTTCCATGTAGGCTTCTACATGGTGAAGGACACCTCTCAAGACAAATAAGAAGAGTTGAGCCAATTAGAGTTCAGATTCTAGACCGGTCAATTCCGCAAGCACGATCTGAAGGGTCTGGTCTTGAAACATGCCTCACAAGTGTCATCCTACTGGCCATACGCCCATGAAAAATTTGATGATGAAGTCTTCACAGAAAATGCCCAAGATTGGGACGAGGTGGTGGCAAGGATGGACGACCCAAAAATGAACAGGTTCAAGGCCATGAGCCTGGATGAAAAGTCGATGAGCATAGAGAAATCAGATCAAGAAACCCTCAGAGACAGGGAAGAAATGATAGCGACAGAAGCAACAGAGGTTCCCCTGGTAGCTTCGATGCAAGAAAGAGGTTTCCCTATGAAACAAGATGCGTGGGAAAGGGGGTTTATCATGATAGAATAGGAGTAGCGAATAATTGATCAGAAGCAAGATGACTCGGACCTCACAGGAATGACAGGATCCCTTGTCGACAACCCAAATGAAATCCAGACTGGCCCATGCNGGACCTCACAGGAATGACAGGATCCCTTGTCGACAACCCAAATGAAATCCAGACTGGCCCAAGCAGCCTTGAACTAATGGACATTGATGAAATCGCCAGGTTAGACAACCCTGAAATCACAACGCTGCATGTCGGATCACTGGGGGGTGTTTCAACTCAACCGGAGATAGTCGGAACATCAAGGAAAGCAAGTGCACAAAACCCCCTCCGTGAATTAATAATCATCTATGATGATGAAGAGAGCCTAGAGGTATCCCTGGTGACCCCTGTATAGATCATAGAAGAAAAGGATCCAAAGAAGAAATCCTCCTCAGCTCCTGACGATCAAATTCGGGGCCTTTCATAGAATGAACAAGAGGTTGATATTGTCTTAGAAACTGATTTTCCTAATGCATCAGAGACCCAAGAAGATAGTATGAAGGATGAGACAAAAACGGACGAACGAAAGGAAGAAGCTCCACAACAAGAAATCTATGTCTCAACGATCGATTATCAAGTAAGTATCGAGCACACCCCCAATGCCTCAATTTTAATCGGCGCTCAGCTTCCCGATGAGAGACAAACAAAATCTGGGCCTTCAAAACAGAGGGAGGAAGTTCAAGAACCCAGTCTTGAACAAATATATACCATCGAGAGCCTGGGAAATATGCTCACCTGGGGAGATCAGTGGATTCCCAAGCCCGTGGATGAAGTTGTCGACATACATGCCATCGCTTATGATAGGAAAAGGAAAGCTATCATGTAGAGAACCACCAAGAAGAGGAGTATCACTCTATATCTCTCCATCCTCATCACCACAGAAGAAATTTTGATTAACACAAAGCATGCCAAGACGTCTGAACTTTTCAGTGTAGGGATGGCAATCACATATGCCACCTTGGACAGAGAAAAAAGGGATGAAGAGGAGTTGGTTTTTTCTTTGAAATAAATGGAACATTTTCTCCACTTGGCAAAATATTACCAGAACACCACACAGGCCACATTGTTTTTAAGGAGCGAATTCAAGGAGGCCTACAACAAATTTACAGATGAACGACACTTATTCACTGCAAGGATAGTTGAGTTGCAAGAAGACACCTTCATGGCACTGGCCACATGCAAGGATATGGAGAGGTGGTATGAGAAGGCACAACAAGTCATGGAAAGGGTCGACTATATCAACACGGTTCAACAAGGCCAAGATACAAAAGAGCACGACATCCAGAAGTTAAAAGAAAGCAGCCTCGATCGCATAAAGAAATCGATCGAATATTGGGAAAAATGGCTCGAGAACCTCATCGATAAATCCAAGATAAATGGGTCAAGTGCGAGAAAATATGGATCAAGATCAACCGGGTAATGAGAGACATTAGCCTCCCTGAATTTGGCACACCCGATGACTTTTTTGACTAGTGTGACATAGTCAAATTGCATGCCAAAAAAATACTCATCATGGGCCGAGGAAATAGAAAAGGTGTCATACATGGTGCCAGGACAGGTGTGAAAGTTCACGGAGCACCCAATCAAAGATCGAGCGATGTTGCAACAGTTAAGTGCTAGAATAGTCAAGTATCGGGCACAAGCAGTAGAGATAAGAGAGATTCTTTCAGCCCCAATGGAACAACATAGATTCCCGTATGCTAACACATGCGAGGATCTCATCATCAAGTGGTCGGAGTACGAGAAGATTCATCCACTTAAGTGAGATATGTTGAAATAATGTAACTGCAAAGAGTATTCTATTATTATTGATATTTTATTCATAGGATCAATCCCCATTGTGGATTGATCATGTCGGATATTGTAATAGGACCAAATCCCCTTTTGCGGATTGGTCAAAAGACAATTGTAATAGGCAGAATAAGAACTTGGCCCCAGCAGTTA
>JASDQU010313263.1:0-13497 GCA_032191745.1 Picea mariana | reverse complement strand
TCATTGAGGAATTTCCATATGCGGGAGTATATTTTCGGGGTAGCATGGACCTGGTACTTCCAAATGGAATGGATTGGGATGCGTCATGTATGAAACCAAAGACCTTGTCAAGTGTTTTTTGATTTTAAAGTTTATATTATTTTTATGTGTACTTGGAGGGGCTTTTAATAGATGTATTGTTTCACCATGCAGGCAAAGGAGCAACACGTCCGGCGAAGATGCTGGCACCGAGGTGTCGCGGAGATGCACAGATAGATGTAGAGTGTCAGGTAGCAATGGGGGGTCTCCAGGAGGTTGCGAGAAACCTTCGTGGTCTTACGATGGGTGTCCCTCCTCTTTAGAGGTGAAATGTACCCTTGCATTTATAGAGACATACAGTGGGAGTTATCGAGAGCCTGAACTACCTGCTTAGATGAGTGGCCCGTGCAGTATTTTTCTACTCAGAGAACAATGTGGTGCAGGAGGATTAGGATCCTTATGATTTTTTGTGTAGTCTGTACGATGATATTATGGGCATGAGGGCCCAAATGTTTCCCTTCTATGTACATTTTTTATGTAACCAAACACTTTTATATCACACAGTATATATATACATATTTGATTTTTTGTGGTGCCAATGATGTTTGCAAATAATCTGTGTGATGCATTTATTTTACATGTGATGCATTTTATATGATTTATTTTCTTTTAAAAAAATTCATCTATGTGCGAGATACCGATCCATAATGTAATTTTCTAGCAAATCCAAAGTTGTGTTAAGTCCTATTGGTATGTGTTTGTATTCTATAAATTCAAACATTCTTTCAAGATGATGAAACCGTAGGTGGAGACGCAATAGGATAGGATTGTGAATGGCGTAGACCCAATTAAGCTGACAAACCACAAGCTGAGAGTCTAGGTTGATGATCATATGAGATATACCTAGGGAGGAGGATTCAGTTAAAATTCCAATGACAGCGTGATATTTTTCCATTTTATTGGTTGTTGATCCTAGGAAAATGAATCCTAAACTCACTAACTCATCAAAGTGGTAAATGACCCAAGCTGTAGAAGCAATATTCTGGGTGTGTCGACTAGTGCCATCTACAAACTCGACAAAGATACGAAAGGAGGATGTCATTTGCGCACGCAATCAAAATACAAAGTATAAGCGTTTAAGACAAAACTCAAACACGTAAGAGAAAAAGACGCACCAAAACTATACTACAATAGTGTACAAAGAACACATGCTTGATGTTCTATGCATAGTCCTTTTTAAGGTAAATCCCATTTTAGGGTTCACCAAGAGAGACTCCATCGTAGTCAAATAGCTCATAGGAACCTCTATGTAGTACATGTTTCACAATGTAAGGACCATGCCACAGAGGTTCTAACTTGCCTATCCCTAACTTAGCATGAGCTTGGTCATAAACGAGGACTAGGTCTCCTTCTGCGAAAGTATGAGGATGTACATATTTTTCATACTAACTCTTCATTCGATTTTTATATGTTTCATTAACGAGAGTAGCATTGCGACGTGTTTCATCTAGCCTATTCAGATATAGGAAACACTCTTCTTTAGCAGAAGTGTGAGGCAAGAGTTCTACTTTGAGTTTCAATGAAGGAATTTCACACTTGATTGGTAATATTTCTTCTATGCCATATACTAACTGGAAAGGAGTGAATCCAGTAGTAGTTTTCAATGAGGTGCGGTAAGCCCAGAGAGCAGAGAAAAGTTGTAGATGCCAAGATGTTTTGTTTTCCCCCACCATGTGTTGAATCATGGTTTTAAGGACCTTGTTGATAGCTTCAACTTTTATGTTTTCTTGAGGATAGTAAGGGGATGAGTTCTCATGGAGAAAACCCAACTTGGCATGTAATTCACTCATCATCTGGTTTTGAAAATGTGAACCGTGATCAGTGACAATGGATTGTGGAACACCAAAGCAAGTGATGATGTGGTTGAAGATAAAAAGAGTTGAGGTACGACCATCATTAAAAAAAGTAGGCATAGCCTCAACCCATTTTGTGAAGTAATCAATGACAACGCTGATATGACCGTGCCCCCCGGCTGAGGTAGGATTACACTACATAAAATCAATGCCCCATTTGGAAAAGGGGCCAATGGTGACAACACGATGCAGCGTAGTGGGGTGGGTGCATACCTTTTTATGAAAAATCTGATAGGGTGGGCATTTTTTGATAGCCTCAATACAATCTTTGAAAATAGAGGGCCAAAAGTAACTGGCACGTAAAATTTTCTGAGTTGTAGCCATCCCAGAAAGGTGACTGCCACATGCTCCAAGGTGACAGACATTAAGGACACGTTCAACCTCTTCATGAGTTAAACAATGTCATAGGATAGTGTCAATACCATGACGATGCAAAGTGTCATCGAGGATATGGTAGCGTCTAGAATGGTGACGAATAGGACAACGTTCTTCATGGGAGATATCAGGTTGAAAACACTGGGTTTGAAGATAAAGAAGGATATCTCCATACCAAGGATCAGACGTGCTAATGAGGAACAAAGATTCATTGGGGAGACAATCTCTAGGCTTAGTATCTTCATCAAGATGGGGAAGATTGCAGATAAGTTTCACAAATACCAAGGATTTTTTAGCTTTATACTTGGCAAACTCAAGATCGAATTCCTGAAGGATGACGATTCATTTTGAATATTTTTCCCCAAGCACTTGATGTGTTAGAATATAATACATGGGGTTTGAGTCCACGATAATCATGGTAGTGCGTAACAAGATGTAATGGAGAAATCTTTGGACAACAATGATGGTTGCCAAAGCTAACTTCTCAACATGTGAATATAGGAGCTCAGGACCGGATATACTCTTGATCAGATAGTATATCACATGTTTGTCACTGTTAGGGTCCTCTTTAACTAACACCATAGAAATAGTGGAAGTAGAGGCTGCCAAGTAAAGGATGTAGTCTTGTGCATAATTCAGAGGATGCAACATAGGTGTATTGGTTAATGCATGCTTAAGAGCATCAAAAGATCGTTGAGCAGTGTCATCCAAAATAAAAGGAGTGTCTTTTTGCAATAATCACATAAATCCTTTGGTAATCTCAGCGTAGTTATATATAAAACGACGAAGAAAGTTTGCTTTCCCCTGCAAACTTTGTAGTTGGGTTAGATTATTAGGTAGAGGTAAAGCAAGGATAACTTTAATATTTAAAGGATCCACCCTAAATCCCATATTTGGAGACAACAAAAATGAGGAGTCGACCTGACTTGACAACAAAGATGCACTTGTGTGGGTTCAAACGAATATAGTAGAACCGACATCGAAGAAAAATAGCCCACAGATGACCAATATGGTTTGATTGACTAGATGAATGGACAGGTAAATCATCGAGGTATGGTTCCACAATATGTTTGATATTGTGGAAAGCATATGACATGGCCCACTGGAATGTAGCACCAACATTTTTGAGACCAAATGGTAGTTTTTGATAGGCGAAAGTTCCCCACAGGAAGATGAAGGTTGTCCTATGTTGATCATTGGGTAGAATGTCAATCTGGTTGTATCTTGAAAATCCATCCATGAAAGAGAAAATAACATTGCCAGCGCAATTATCAATGATTTGGTCGATGAAGGGTGTGGGGTAATTGTATTTTCGACAAGCCTTATTAAGATTCCTATAATCAACGAAGACACGAATGGTTCCTTGTTTCTTAGTGACGAGAACAATGTTAGAAACCCATTCCGTCAAGGGGACAGGATATATAAAGCCAAATTTTAACAATTTCTCAACTTCTGCCTTTATGGTCATGGTTTTCTTGGGATAAACCGAGAGGATTTTTTGTCGAACAAGTTTAACGCTTGGGTATGTTTTAATTTCATGCACAACGATCAAAGGATTGATCCCTAGCATTTCCTCATAGCTCCAAGTGAATACATTGCAAAATTCTTTAAATAAAGCAGTGTAAGAAACCACTTCCTCAGGAGAAAAATTAGCATCGAGATTAATATGTTCCACGATACCTTCCTTGATCGAAATATCAATAATGACCATAGAAGATATGTTTCCCAAATTCCCCTTAGAAATAGTATCCTGGGTAAGTATAGGGAATTGTGGAGAATCAACAACATCGGAGGGGAAGATAGAGTGTATATCTTCTTGAATTTATTCGAGAGGTGGAAGAAAAAAGGATCAATGATGGTTTTCATCCCAAGGTACTTTGTCAATGCTAAGCATTTCCATAATGGATTCATCTAAAGGAAAAATATGGGAAATGTAGTCAAACGAAGAAGATAAGGAGCTCAACCAAGATGGCATCGAATAAGTGTTAGGTGACAATAGATGTTGGTCATCCGTGGAGGGAGAGGCAGATTGAATAGCAGCGTATGAAGCCTCGGCTGGGCTAAGTGGCATAGTGTCACCTAGTGAATCAAACTCTAATGGACTAGGCACGATCCAAGGATCATATGATTCTAAATACTGATAGGCCATAGTCAAAATCATATTGATTGTGGCAATATGTTGTGTGGTAGGAGGAAGTGGTGCATGGAAGGTACCCATAAGAGTAGAGTCTTTCAAAATACCTATACCAACACTTTCATACGTGATCTTATGATCTCCCAAGAAAGGAATATTGTTGGTGGCGGGAGTGCGAGCATCAGGTCTATAGTAATCTAACTAATTGATAGTGATAATTTTGCCTTGATGAGGGAATTGTACGCATCAAAACATCGATGAAGCGACGACAGTCATGGAATAAAACCAACTTCTTCCTAGTAACAAGTTGTAATTGAGGGGAGCATCAACTACCTCGACATCAATAGAGACGGTATTTTTTCCCAACTGAACGACCAAGGACTGCAAGATCCCATGAGAATGGAAACCTCGCCCATCGAATGCTCATAACATCGTAGGGGATTGGTTAAGTGCAGGTGATTTTAATCCTTTCCAACAAGCTAGTGACATGAAACAAGTAGAAGCTCCCTCATCTAAGATAGTGTGGTGAATGTGTTGATTGTAAACAACATCATCAATTTGAAAAGTGAGATGGTGAGTGATCAGAATCTGGACCAGGGGTCTAAAATTTGCTCAATTTTCAAAGTGCTCGGAATGCTACGAAAATGGTACCATTGCATCCATCTCGTTCTCCTGATTCCGGCGGTATATTTACTTTCGCAAACGGAGTCCATATGGAGAATTTATCGATGTCTGTTCGCCGAGCCAAACAGGTAAAAAATGATGCTGACTGGACAGGCCGTACAGCTGACGTGGCAGGCCGTACAGCTGACGTGGCAGGATTGTACGGGACACGTGGCAGCTTCTGGGCATGACACGTGTCATGCATTTTTGGCATTTTCGGTGTACGTTTCGACCAATTGGGAAGTGACACATGTCACCACTGGATGGGTGACACGTGGCACATGCTGACGTCATCATCTGACGTGGCCCGGGATGACGTGGCGGTTGGTGATTAGTCGTCAATTGGCAAACCAAGTTGCGACACGTGGCAGACATTTAATGGTTACAGTTGGACGAGTCGTATGGCGACACGTGGCATCTTCTTGGGCGAATGGAAGGGTGCCACGTGGCCCACTCAGGGGCTGCCACGTGGCACCCTGGGTTTGGTTTATTGGTCCGTTGTTTAAATTTTTTTTGATAGTCCATGGGTTTTGAAACCGGGACCTCACCCTCCATACAAAGCCTTCGAGCAATTCCGCTAACCATTATGCTATCCGTTGGTTCTTGTTCAATAGTCCAACGCACTTTTATTATCGTGTGTTATTTTAATTGTAAAGGGGGACAGGCCGGGGCTTGGCCCGACCCATGGTTCCTTTGAACGCATATGACCATTCGCCGGTGTTTAACACACGTGGGGGGTGTTTCAACATTCAAACCCCCGGTTCTATGCACATTCACGTGTCCAGAATACTTGCAAATTGTGCGCACGGGAGTTCCTTTCATATGGAGTTGGTCCACGGTTTTATCCGTTGGCATGTGACCCATTCATAACATTGCGTGGGGTATTAAAAATGTTACACACGGTTATGTTAATACGTAACCAATATACCTTTTATTCATTGGCGCGATGTGGGTATTAAAATTTAAACCCGGTTACATTATATGTAAACTATATAACCGATACAGTTGCGCGATTTGAAACAGGTTTTTAAATGGAGCTGAGTTTGGTTCCACCGTTAACCACACACGGGACACTTGTCACATGCATGTTCAACCATGCAACAGTTAGCCTTTAGGCGCGGGGAACGTGGCCATATGGTCCCCTCATGCGCCCAACACCTCCGAGCTTGGGGGCTGGATTCCCGTTAACTGTTCGACAGATTGGCCCCAATTGCGGGACGCGTGTGGGGGCTGAGTTTTGTGACTGAAAACGCTCAGAAGCCAAGTTTAGTTTTGCAGAGTGCGAAATGGCGAACAGGTTACAGCAAGCTTGAAGGAGAAAAATGGCAGCAAGCATAACTTCTTCATTTTTTGGCCAAATGAGGAGCTGTAAAAGCCCAGCTAGGGGTTTTTGGACACTCTAAGTCCATTGGTGAGGTTTTCACAGGAATTTGAAGAGCCCATTTGCATGTTTTTCACATTTGAAGCTTGAGGAAGCTCCATGAAGATTAAAGCCCTCATTGTTTGAGGCATTGCTCAGATGAGCAATTAACCATTTAATGAGACTGAATAGTCATTTCTGACTGTTTATTATGATATGAACACTTTGGGATAGGTTTCAAATCCATTGGAGGACTTCTACAGGTATTTATGCCTCATTCAAGTTCAGGGAAGCTTGGAGGCCACATGTAGGAGAGGTCATTGCTGGATGAGACATTGTCCATTTGCAGAGTTTTAACAGTCAATTTTGGGGTTTGTATGTATTCTAAATCCAATGGTACAGTCAGTAAATCCATTGGAGTTGAGTAGTAGCTTGTAATGAGCATTTGAAAAACTAATCCCAAAGAGCCAATTCCATTGAAGGAGGCTCAAGGAGATGTAGCCCAGAGAGGGGTGAACTCCTTTATCATCTTGGTATTGCTGTGATTTGTATGTGTTATTTGCTGCATCTTATATTGTTGTACATTGGTTTATAACACATATTTTATCAGTTAAAAGAACCTTTCCTCACACATGAACTTTGCAAAGAAGAACCAATAACTTAACACATAAACCATCTTGCATAAATTAACACATGAAGCAAGGTCCTGTTAAGATTTATTTTATGAGGTAGAGGGTGCTTGCATAGCATAACAAGTCAGCCTTCTATTTTCAGATCAGTGAGAAAGTCGTGACTTGAAATGGTCCAGATTAAACGTGATATTATTGGATGACTCAGGATCAATGGTGCCAATGGAAGCTAAGAGCATTCTACATTGACTTGGGAAATGTTGTAGAACTTCCAGCATAGACATAACACACGGTGCTTGAGCCAAATATTCAACAATGTTTTAGTTTTGGGTGGCACATGAACTAGGATTACAAGTAGATTTATAGATGGTGCTCTTGGGAGGGCATAATATAGAGTCGAACATAGGTTTCTCTATCTGAAGTGAACCAAAAGGAGGACTCACAGATGGAGTACTAACGAAAGAAGGAGATGGATCCGGTAAAGAACCGTTAGTGAAATTTTCTTTATCAGGTTTAGCTGGAGAGTCGTATGTCATAGAGCGAGTGGTTAAATCAATCCCACTGAACATATAAATATGGGCACTCATCGAGGCTTCATCATTGGGAGGGTGGCTAGAACTGCCCCCCATGGAGGGGGTTTGAGCAACCATAGATTGATGCTGAGGAAAAGGTTGTATTAACATGGTAGGCTAAGAATTCCCTTTGAAAATTTTTGCAACTTCATCATGATGTGTACAGTCTCAGGTGCAATGATCATCACCACAAATAAGACATGGGAATTTTGGTTTCCGCTATGGTTTCTTTTCCGTAGAAGGCGGTGGAGTTTGGGTTTTTGGTTGTTCATTATTATTATTCTTTTTGGGTTTATTTTTTGTCTTATTCTTACCTTCAGATTGTTGTGAAGGGGAAGATTGAACTGCATTCACCTCAAAGACTTGAGTTGGGAGGGAGGTAGAGGAGAGTGAGGTCGAACTGGGAACGGGTGCTAAAACATAGCGATTTGTTGTTCTGGTCGACTATGATATAGATTGGGTTTTGACGGAGCCAATAACTCCATATGCATGTGACGTGGATGACGGTTTGGATGGATCAGTAGTGGCACGGGTAGCATTTGGAATCAACTCCTACAAAGTACCAGATTGTGAATAAACCAAATCTAAGTACTGATCTTGGGCAATGGCTTCTTCCTTAGTGACTACACCACCCATAGCAACGTCACGAGCAATCGAGGGTAAAAGATATTTAATTAACCATTCCGCCAATAATTGGTTAGGAATGATTTCTTTGATCAACCTTCACCATCATCTTCACTCATGAATATGATCAGAGATATGCATGGAGTTGGTATGACGAAGGGAGGTCAAGAGTTCAGTACCCGTATCGTAATGGATGGGTAGTTGAAAGTGCATGAGAAAGGTCATGGAAAGGGAGTTGAAATCCTGAAAAGAACCTCGTGGAAGTTCAATGTACTAGTTGGCTGTTGAGCCCATAAGGGTGCGTTGGAAAAGACGTAAATGTATAGAATCATCCATTAATGAGTTTGATGAACACCATAAATGGAATGTCATCACATGGTTATTTGGGTCTTCTCCAAGTTTACCGTCAAACTTTGGGATATCGGAAGGTAATTTAGTAGGAATCACTAGCCAATAAGGAAAATCTAATATGGGATCATTGGTCAACCGAGACAAGTATGGGAGATCCAGAGTATCAAGGAAGGGTAATTGTTGGTTAAACTGAGGGTGATACTGGTGTGGCATAGGGACACCAGTAGGTCCATAAATTGGTTGAGATGGGTAATTGTATCCAGGAGGTCCTCCTGCATATGGTTATTTTTTACCAGGATAAATAAGATTCGATGATTGTTGAGGAAAATTCATGAGTGGGGGAAAACCCGGTGGATTTTGAGGGGTATAAGTCAGTTGATTCATTTGTCGGGGATAAACAATTTACCCTTGAGGGGGGTAAACAGTTTGTCCTTGAGGAGGATACACATTAGCCCCGTGGGGAGGATAAACATTATACCCTTAGGGAGGATAAGGCTATTGTCCTTGAGGACCCCAAGTGGGGTTCGAGATGCCCGGATAAGGTTTTCCATAAGATAGTCTGGAAGGAACAAGATTTTATACTCCTCCTTGTGGGTTATGGTATGATTTCCCCTAGCATAGGGTTGATTAAACGTGCCTCCTAAAGATACTCCCTAGGATTGTGAAGGTTTTTTAGCAAAAGAAGGTTTCCCCCCTTCCATAGGTGGATTAACAACCAGGGTTTGACCAGTAAAGGGAGGTTTTCCTTCGGAAAGAACATGAAAATGTGGTTGTCCCTGTGGAGGGATAGGCCTTCTATAGGATGGTTGTCCTCTGGGAGGGATTGGTCCACTATATGGTGGTTTCCCCCAAGTTGATATATGTCCCGTAGTCAATTGTGTATGTCGGGAAAGGGTCTACATTCTCTGGTGTAAATACGTTCCAGCAGGATCCTGTGGAACATGAGGGGCCATAGAGTGAAAATGTGTAAAAGTGGGGGTAGCAGTTGAAGTGCCTTGGGTATGAGTAGAGGTGATGACTCCAGCATGAGGATGAACTAGTGTTGACTTAACAGTAGGATTAATAACCTATTCCATGGGGTGATCAATAGTTTGACCAGATGGTCCTGCCTCATCAACAGGAGTGTCATGAGGATTAAGAGGTTGTCGAATGTATTCAAAATGCTCATAAAGATCATGTCCTGATGAATTCCTCCATACAAAATGAGCAGGTGTACAATGTGTATCTACTGTGATAGTAGAACGAATAGGATTCCTATAGTCATCACCAAAAATTGGTTCCGTGGATCCCATATATCTCTCAACAATTAGCCTCTCGGGTAAACCTGGGACTTCTTCTTCTATAATGTTACCGAGTGAGTCCAATCGAAGAAAAAGTAGTTCAATAGGAGTTTTCAACACAGGTGTAGTGTGAGGAGTGGGATTTTCAACCATAACCAAATCTCTTTCTGAATTGTGTAACAGAGGAGTAGCAACACTCCCAACGTCACATTGATTTTCTACCTCTCCACGGTAGTTGTATTCTGGTGATTTAGGAGGTAAGGGTTGGTATCCTTCTTCCGGAGGCATCCCTTGCATCCTACGTGATCAAAGAAGACCTTTATCATCTACAGGCTCAATTGTGAAGAAATACTAAAACAACAGCACATGCTAAAAATCTAGGAATACCAACAAGCAAACAAACCTTCTCTCGATGACCGTACTAATTGGTGATGAAATCCAACATCGCATGATCAAGTCAATAATGGGCTAGGATATGATTGGCTAGAACAATTACGACGACAACCTTCTTAACAGACTTACGCCTTGGTACAAGCTTCCACACAATAATCATGGATTTACCCTCCAAGGAGCCCGAGTGAGTTTGAACACCATCTATTCTAGGTACAGTGAAGACTTCCCTTCACCATCACCTTGTGTAAAGACCCTAAATATTATGGCTACTAATGAAACCAACTCGCAATCCGCCCCTGGGCGGTACAGTCGACAATCCAGTCCAAATGTATGGGTAGGATAACAAGTCTAAAATCCTTCGAGAGAACTGAGGACAAGTGGATCAATAGAAATCCAGAGGACCCTGAATGGATTCAGAATTCACTAAACACTGAAACCAAATGAAGACAGTTGAACCTCAAGAAGAACCCCTAATATACGATCTTACTACTATGAACAATCAAACCATGGAGGGATAATATCCATATCTCTTCTGAATGCGACCTCGTGTGTAACCCCTGTGTGAGAGGAGGATCCCATAAAGCTTATATGAAAATTGGATTTTCTCTCTCTATCGCAAGATACTAATGTTTTTTTTTAATGCTTTGGAGAGTTGTTCTCACAGCCTAATCCATAGCGCTAATCCTAGTCTAATGTTGATGGAGGAATCTAAAAAGAAAAAGTTTCTAGATCAATTTTAATTAGTGTTGATTTTTTGTGGTTGTTCTTTACTCAGAGGTGAATGAGAGTGAAACTAATGATATTATGACTCGATTCCCAAAAATGCATAAAAAAAATAAAATAACAAGCAATCTTTTCTTTCAGTGAATTTCTATTTATGGGAAGGAGAAGAAATTTTCTTTTTCACTATCAAACACAAAAATGCAGAAACTTTATCCAATTATTCTTCATAAAGAATCCAATTCAATGCTAAGCTATTTAGACAATGATCCAAATATCCAAAAGCCAATCGTGAAAATATATCTCTTTGTTTAAATAATATAATCAACTTGATTCAAAGCTTCTTATGCCAGCCAGATTTCATTCTTTGCAAGTTATAATAAATTGGAAGAAACCATCATATAAGAAAAAAGCAAACTCTCATTAAGATCTAATAAGAAGCAAAACAAAGACAAACTTTCAAAAAGAAAAAGAAAACCAAAACTAAAATAGGAGGAATTTTTTGGAAAGATAACTTCAAAGATCAACTGGAACAATACACAGATCTTTTAACCTCCTTGTAACAACTTTCATGCAATCAAATAAATGAGAAAGTATCAAACCGATTCCATATCTCAAAGAGAAAGAGTGATTCAAAACAAGGAAGAATGATGTTAATATCTTTTAAAAACCAAACAAAACGTCCAAAACCCTTGGAAATCAAATGGTTGCAAGCTTCACAGAAGACATATCCTAATAGAAACAGTCCCGAGGAGATCAAAAAACCAAAAATTACACCCAGAAAGGTATCCCCAATTTTTTTTCAAATGAGAATCAAATCGATGTTCTAGTGTAAAAGGCATCAGAGCGTTGCAACTCTCTGTAAATCACAGCAAGAGAGCGCTAGCGCTCTTGGATGTAAAGGCAGGGGAGTGTTGGTCTCTGAGAATGAATAATTTTAACCCAGAAATCAAGCAGCTCAAGAAAACTTGAAAAATTAGTGTGTGTAGGATGACTTCAAAACCAACAACACATCTAAAAACCAGAAAAACACAGTGAATAGGATCTAAAGGTGAGAAAATAATAAAACAAGAATAAGGAAGGAAACCAAAACTAAAATCTTCATTCCCTAGTGGAGTCGCCAAATTATATTGTAGGAAAATTCCCCTGCAGACAGGTGAATTCCCTCTTGGGTATTAGACCACTATGACCAAGATAGAAAAGTGATAACTTTGAACATTGACTTTCCTTTAAACATAGTTAAGCTAATCAATAGAGAAGAGGAAGAATATATGAGTTCCTTTTTACGAAGTTCTTCCTCGCCCAGTCCAAGTTGAACTTGATCTCCAATTCCTTCAACGAGTCTTGCAATCCAAAAAACAATAAAGACAAAGCATACTTCCTATTCTACCATGATTAATTTAAAACTAGATTCATCCAAAGAGACAAGCTCATGAAAATGTACACAATATTGAAGGAAATAGGCCAAGCACATGTATTAATGAGAACAAAATAAGGTGCTTACAAAATGTAGATGCAGATGTAGCAGCCTCACCAAGCTCTCCTTGTCCAACCTGTTGCTCGAATGATCCACAATCAAAATGACAATACTTTTCATTGATTCTTCTCATTTTCTTCACCATGAGGATGCCTCCTTATATAAGATTTGAGAAGCCTAGCCACCTTATATATTCCTGGGATAAGTTGAGGATATTACTCCATCGGTTGTGGAACTCCCCTTAGATCCAGCCTTGGACTTGGATTTGAGTCAAAATGACTCAGATATTTCTCAGTTGACTACAAAGATAAGGGGGATTTGTTCCATGATTTTCTCAACAGCTCGACGCTCCCTCTAAGTGGGCCATAGAGCATTTCAACACTCCTTTCTAGGAGGGAAAGGAGCACTAGCACTCCTTGCAAGTGGGCAGGGGAGCGTCGATCTCCAAAAATGCTTTTATGATAGTAATTCTTCAAGGTAAAAGTTTGTACTCTTCGCCAAAAGATATATTTCCTTCTTTTAACCAGTCTTAGAGGGTATCTCAAGTGTTTTAATGATGTCATTCATGATGCGAGATAGGAAATATGATAGTATGATTTCTGCGACACTTGTGACACTTGCGATAATGACAATGAGACATCATTGAAGTGGGTAATTTTGATGAGTAACAACAATAGCTCGTTGGAAATGTATCATAGAGGAGATTCATTTTCGGGTCTCAATCAGAGCCTTCAACTATCATTGAGGTGCTATATCTCAAAAAAACTTCATTTAGGCCCTCAAAATGGCCCCATAAGTTTATAAACCAAAGAACTGCTAAAAATAGTAAATTGCCAGAAGAATGTTTTGAGCTAGTTGGAATAGGTGTTTGGCCAACAATATCCACCTAGATCAAGGAGGAGGTGGAGAGAGAGTGAGATTGATTGTGAAAGGAAGGGGGGAGATAGAAGGAAGGGATTCTAGAGAGATATAAAGAGATAAATGGGGG
>JASDQU010313260.1:0-12716 GCA_032191745.1 Picea mariana | reverse complement strand
TCTCCCACCTCTCTCTCTCTAACCCCCCCTCTTAGTCTTCCTCTCCCACCCTATCACACTCTCAAAAATTCGATCTCTATCCCATTCTATCTTTAACTCTTTCATCTAACCCCTTCTCTCTCCTTCCCTGTATCCCACTCTCTCCCCCACTCTCCCCACCTTGCTCTCATTTAATATATCTAACCCCCTTTCCCTCTTTTCCCGACGTTCCCCTCACTCTGTTACTTTCCACCCCCTCTCTTTTTCCCCTCTTTCTATCACTCTCTCACTCTCACTATCTCCCCTAATGACCTAGACCACGACATAAAGCTAGATCTAGAGTTATATGTTGAACTAGAGATTGACATAGACCATGACATAGACCCCCCATACTTTAACTCTCTCACTTTATACCCCCCATACTCTCACTCTCTACTGCCACCCCCACCCTCCCCTAGACATAGACCTAGACCATGACCCAGAACACGACCTAGACCATGACATAGACCTATACCATGACATCGAGCTAGAGATATATTTAGAAGATGATTGAGAGATTGACGTAGACCATGACATAGAGATAGATCTAGATTTAGATGTTGACCTAGAGCTTGATAATTCCCAAAATAATGAAACCTATCATGACTTGTTGTTTTTCCTCTATTACTCATTATATTTAACTTGCACACATATATTGATTAATCCAATAACATAAAGAATACTAATTTGTAGATTCATGAAATCAAAGTTCATACCTACTCTACCAGCCTCAAGTAAATTCATATCAGCGAAAAACAAAACTGCAAAAGAAAAACTGTAAATGAAATGATTGCAAATGATGTTCTCTTTTCAACGCATTTTCTAATCTCCACCCCTTCCCATAAAATATACAATATAACCCTAATCATAATCTGATTCGATCAAACACTTCAAAGGGTGCACTGCAATATCACATATTTCCATCTCAATCGGTCATTTCAACTTGGGTGTACTGCAATCTCATGATGTTTGGAAAATCTCGCTATCTCTCCACCTCTAAATGGTCCTTTCAATTTGGGTGCACTGCAATATTGTAATATCTAAGCCTCCAAATGGTCATAATGTCCATTTCAGTAGGTTTCGTTCCTCCAAATATCTTGTCACCAAACCCATATCTTGACATATACCATGACCTAGACCACCACATAGAGATAGATCTAGATTTATACATTGACCTAGAGTTTGATGTACACCATGACATAGACCTCCCTAGCTCCATCTAAGCCTAGGCATAGATAATATTGAATCCTTAAACCTATATTAACTCAAGCTCTGAGTGCATTATGCATATACCTTGTGTAAAACCATTGGACCCACATCACCCACATATTGGTTCTCTAACCATTTCTCTATTCTTGAAAACACATTCAATTCTAACCCCTTAGGCCTTAGTTGTCCCCATACCCCTATACATATTTATTCATAAAGAGGTTTGGTGTATACTAAATTTTATATCCATTGTATTAAGAGCATGCATGTGCTCCTGTGACTTGACTGAGTTGGTTGTTTATGCTTAGCAAGAACATGTGCGTGTTCTTATAACATACATGTTCTTTAGTGCACACGTGTTCTAGGAAGGCATGTGCATTCTTGATGGGAATTTTTTGGTGCCAAGAATACCCCACCCAATCTATCTCATGGTCGAGAAAAAATCATGACAACTTCAAACAAAAATAACCCGCACAAACAAGTTTTACTTATTTTAGTGTTCTTATTAGATTCATAAAGACTTTTTTGCTATTTCCAGACCATTGCAGGAAAATTTGGAAGACAAATTTGTCAAGTGAAATTGGAATTTTTTTGTTGTATCTAATTGTGTCTTCCTGGAATTGGAAGGCAAATTTGTCCAAGTTCAATTGGAATTGTTGTTTGTATATTCTTGGAATTGGAAGAAAAATTTGTCGAAGAGGGATTGAAAATGTTGTTTGTATCTTCTTAGACTTGGAAAAAAAAAATTGTCCAAGTGTAATTGGAATTGTTGTTTTTATCTTTTTATGTCTTATTGGAATTAGAAGACAAATTTTTCCAAGTCTAATTGGAAATGGAATTATTAGATGTGTCTTATTTTGTAATACAAAAACAAATTTATCCACTTGGTTGTTCCTTATTACATAATTGACGCAAACCCCCTGCCTCTCCCACGGTCTTCTTGACCTCCCAGTCAAGGATCAATCAATTTCAGATTCAGATCGAATCTTTACGCTCTTGTTGAACCTCAATTTTAGTTTACACAAACCATCCTTAGTTATTTTTGCAGGTTCTTTAAAATCCACAGGCGCTTTCTCGATGCTTTTTCCCTTTGAAAAAAAATCTAAATGACAAGCGCTAGCTCCCTCTGCTAGGCCCCTTTCCTCATACGACCTTGGACTGTGACCTTGGACTTAACCCAAAAGGCACTAAGCTTCAGGCTTTGGGAATATTGGAAACCAACGTTCTCTTCCTTTCAAACTCCTGAAGTGATATATCACAAACTCACGAGATTTCTCCATGTGTTCACCCATAAATCGGTGGTCAGGAGGAGTCCTCGTCTCCCGCTTCGGATGACCTCTAGCATACTCTCCCTTCTCCCCTTACTCCTAGAGTGATATACCTCTAAATGGAATGATTGGTCGATGTGTGTCCCTTCCACAATCAATGGTTGTAATGAACTCCGACCTTCAGACTTAGAGGTTCTTCCACCTTTGCACCAACACTTCCCCGGAGTGTCTTTCCTCCAAACTTCAGGGATCTATTGACACCTTTTGGATGTGGGAGAATGGTCACTATCACTTCACTCCTTAGGGACTTCGGCTATCCTGACTCCCTTTCACTCCTTTAAATATCTAAATGCACTAAGTGTCGAAGGAAGTTGATGATTATCCTTCACACAACTTTCTCAGATCATCCTGTCACCAACTCCCTGGCAATATCCCACGGGATCTTCATCGTCGATTTATTGAAACTCTCCCCTTCAAAGGATCATAGTCACTACCCCTATTGAGCTTAATTTTATGAGTTATATGAAACCTTTGCCTGCCCTCTGTGCACTCCTTCTGCGCTGTAAAGTGTTGGGACTTGGGAACTTCCAAAGTTCCTTCCTTGATGTTGATGGTAGTTATTCCTCATGAGATTACATCCCAAAGGTATATGAGAACTCTACCTCTCCTTTGTCCACTTCTTTATCATAGGAAAACGTTCGGACTTAGGAAATTTTCTAAGTCTTTTTTCCTCGAAGACTGAGGTCGTTATCTCTCATGAGCTTGTTCCTTGAGGTTTTAAAACTTGGGGCACACACCTTGCGACCTTGTAACTCTACAACAATTGATTGTTCTCCACTTCACAAAAAATCTGGGAACAACTCGGCCTGCACACTCCTTGCATGAATTGATGCTTTCTCTACACTACTACTATCAAATATGCAATGTTATCTCTCCTAACCTTCTTTGAGTTAGACTTAACTCCGAAAACGCACTCCTTGCAGACAAATGTGCACTCCTTACACGAGCTCTCATAAGAGAAAGAATTGAAACTTATTCTAACTCGACAGACTCATGTATTTAATCATCAAATTCATTCAAAATTCACAAGAACGAGTATAAACAAAGAATTTAAATGAAAATAAAACCTACCTTTCATTTAGATAAAACAATGTAACAACAACACCAAATATTTGGGTCAAGGATTCTTTGTTCTATTCATTCAAGTGATAAAATATACATATATGTAGGTGTTACGAGGAAAATCTCTCTATGGCTAGGGTAAACCAAAACAAATGGAAATGATTGCAGAAATCAACTCTAATATCAACTATGATATATAAACAAATATGCTAGCAACACAAGATAAAAGGCCTACCTTGTCCATACATTCAATTAAGTCCACCTTTGAGCACTTGACCCAAAGCAATATGCCTGCAACTAGTCCTCAACAACCAAGAAACACAAGAATATGGTGATAATATATAATGTTAGCACATTCAATAATATAATCTATCAATATTCATAACAAATACACCCATGGAATAACAATTCAAATATTCAAAAGATATTAATTGGACAAGAAAATAGTATTTCTATTAATATGTAATCAACATAAGTGAATGAGTTACAAACTTCTATGTCGTCATTGTTCGGAACCGAGAAACTAAGATCCTTCCAGTTGGGCCTCCACCACTTCAATCCTCCACCAAATGAAAGCTCATATAAGAGAGACAATGAGGTTATCAATCTATAAGGGAAGAACCTAGGGGATTAATAATGTGTTCATACTTAAAAGGACAAAGGGATGCAAACTCAATATGAGGTGAATAATTTCTCCAAAGTAAATTTGCTCTCAAAGTTAAATTCTTCTCTTCTTTTCCATAGCTCATATTTGGCCCATTTGTATCCTTCAAGTGGAACTAAAGGGTTGATTTATAATGTTTCCAATATATGGAAGGCCAAGGATCATAGATTTCAAGACGTGACATGGAAACTTGACGCCAATTTTTAATTTTGGGCACAAATCCTGATGTACGTGGGTTGTAGTGGTGTAACCTGCGTATACACATGTTGTACTATAGGCAAGGCATGTATATGTGGAAAAATCATGGTTTTATCTCTGAGATATATAAAAAGGGACTTCAAGTCTACATAGGGAAATGGAAAAAGGCCCTTTGTGCAAGATTGCATAAGGCGAGGCAAATCTTTCTATAACAGATGCCCCCTAATGTGTGAGGTTAGAGGAGTATCTGTGATGGTTTAAATACATTATAAGACCCAGAAGTAGAGTATTGGGGACCTAGCTGGAAGAACTAGTTGCTCATTACAATCTGTACTGACTTCGAATACATGGCTGCCAATTTCAATTACACTACAAATCCATGTGAAAATATACCAAACAATTGTCCATGGCCATGAATAAGAAATAAAGGTGGTTACATTCCAAAGGATGTCATAGTCATGAACAAGGCCCAACAAAACCAGTCTCAAAATCAATCTGAAGATATCTGTATACAATGGAGTACAATCTCATATCCCATGATCGCTGAAGTCACACAGGTATTGGTCCAATGAAAGGTAGCAACAACTCAGGAAATCCGCGACTATAAAATGATGTCTTCAAGTATTCTACATAATCCTCCAAAGGTACAAGTCTACATCATGTGAATAAAGGAGTTGAGATTAAAAAAAATAAGACTTAATTTGATTACCGGTCATTTAGGTATACTGTTAACAAACACAAGGTAACCTATCGATCATGAAAGTAGGTATCAAGGCACTAAGTACATTATTACGAGTGTGAATAAATGAGTCGGGGTCAAACACTCAAAGAATCCATCGATCAGGATACATTGATGTATTTTCAATTGTAGATGGTGAGAGAACCTGCCACTAATGACTGCAAGCCTCTAGCTACTCATATAACTCTAAGTCTCATCTCCAGAGTAGATGAGATGAATTCGATGGAAGGAGACTTACTGAAAGGAGAGAATTAAGGAATCTCTCATCATTCAGCACAAGGTACAAAGTAGGAGCTTGATTATTCAGAGGAAATCCGATGAAGAACATGTTCATGAACCAACAACCGTGTGCGTCGTTTATGTGTGATAGGTGCAAGAGGTACATGAAAAATACCTTTTGAATAGCATCCAATGAGGAAAACGATTGGAAAAGGGGAGGAAACCACCAATAAGGCTAATGAAATCCAAGACACTACATGAATCCCAATGTGTGAATAGATGTCTTGTCGTCGAACACAAGGGAAACCACCCACTCAATGACCAATGATGAAATGTCGACTGTTGGGTTCAAGGTTACCTACCAATGAGGAAACTAGGACCAGAGTGTGCAATAGGACTACAAATTCATGTGATTATGAGGAAGACTGAGGGTATGGCTCACATGAAAAGTCAAGAGTTCTGAGGAATGGACGACATAGGTTGATAGACATCCTTTAAACAAGAGCATGAGACATATGGAAGACTCTGGCAGCATAGAATCAATGATAAAACCTTGATATGCAGGAGGCATCAATCAAAATCTCCATAGGGACTAGAGGAGTAACCAGTCGAAGGAGTAAACTTTATGTAATGAGCTCAACTTCCTAAGGTCATGCTAAACCCAAAATTATGATGACAAGTGAACTAAAAAAAATTGTGCTTTGTTCAAAGGTGACACAACTGTTGCCAATATAAGATAATACTCCCTTCCCGTCCGTCGCTTTTTGTTTTTTCATAGTCAAATGAATGCTATGATATCGAGTAGGAAACAAGTGTCACAAGTAAGGAAAACTAGTTCCAGTAGTGGACACTCGAGGGAATGTTTCCTCCTGGGTATAGAGTGTCAAGATGCAAAGGATATAAACAAATCTCTTCTTGGTTGAGGATGAAAAATTGCTGAGGTAAACGGTTTATAACGTAAAGTGAGAACCAGAAATAGGCTCAATACTGCAAGGAAGCGCATGAGATGAAATCACAACTTATAGCCAAAAAATGGCCTTTTTCATAATCTTAGTCTATTTGGTTTGAAAAAGTGATAAACTTGCACCAAATAAACATCATTTCAAATCCAATTTACAAGTGTGAAAGAGACAAGTTCACTCGGAAATATTTTCGCCTGTTGAAAATGAGTCAGAAAAGAGCTGAAATCAAGATCGTTTAGGATTGCTCTAGGTATAGGTCAACATGTTTATGAGTGAGAAATGAGGTTGAACAAAAAGTCATGTATTATCTACAAGGGACTCCCAGTACTACGAAAAAAATCTCTGCATGGGCACTAAATAAAGTAGAGAATCTAACTAGGGTACCCATGTTTGGTAAGTGTCTACCATTTGATAATGACACTTCTAGTAGTAGATAGAAGGTTCTGTGTCGCTATAAAATGGGTTTGTACCTAAGGCATATGAGTGACATTTATATGATGATGCAAGTGTGCATGATGGAATGGATACCTATCCTATATGTTGGGTAGAAAAAATACTTGTCCAAAGTTACAAACGAGCGACATAACACTAAAAACCACAAGAATCCTAGGACAAAACTACAAAGACCAACTCAATCCACTATCGTATTAGTCCATTAGGTGAAAATATTATCTGAAACTATGCAAATTAGGTAAATGTTTCTATAAATAGTAAAAAAAACCAAATTTACTATACCATTTGTATTGTTTACCCAAATAATGGATTTTGGAAAAGAATACCTCCGAACTTCAACTAGTGACTGCAGGAGCTATGAGTGACGAAATCGAAGACCATATGGACTAGGTAGTTTCTCTTCCTCTCCTATTTAATTTCATTGGATTACATTTTGTATTTAGGTTCCAAATTTTAAGTTATTTAAGGTGCAAATTAGGATTTGAGGTGTACACGGGCTACCGTGCATCGGGTCGCATTTACGCATGATTATATGCATCTGTCTAAAAGACAATTAGAGTACACTTAGCTCTATACAGGAATTTGAACAATGTAGCCCACGTATATGTCCATAAACATTGTCTTTTAGTTATTTCTAACTCAAAAGAGGATTTTTCTCTTGAAGGATGGTGCTAGAGTGGAGGGAGAGGGAACATGAGGAGGTAGATGTTGTTGTGGAAATTGATCTAGTGGCCCAAATGGCCTTGAAAATATGTGAGTTGTATAAGTTTTGGGATCTCAAAGACAGGGATGATTTTAGGGGATAAATTTCGTTCATGGGCTAATTTTCCATGGTTTTTCCCAAAAAAAGATTCACCATTCTAAAAATGATTCACCCAAATTCTATAGGATAAAATTAATTTACCTTAAAAATTGCCAAAGTTTTATACAAACTATATAAAATCCCTAGAAATTTGAATATTTTTACAAAAATATCACCAAACATTTTATAGTTGGCATTTGAAGGATTAGTAAAATTCTCTAAGGTTTCTACATTTTAAAATAAATTTTCAATTTTAAAATCATCCCTGCTCAAAGGTATGAGGTTCCAAGTGAGATTGCTACAGTTGCTAGTGGATTATTGGGATCCAGATAGTGAGAGATTCAAACTTGATGGGAAACCATTAAGGATTGAATTCGAGGACATTTATTTCTTGTTGGGGTTATCACGTCGGGGTGAGGTGGTCAACCTCAAAGCCCGGGGAGCTGGGAGCGACATGAAAATAGAGGAATACATATATTCTCATTGCATGCAGGGACCGAGAAGGTCAGGAGTCAACTTCCCATCCAAGCGATAAACAATCTAAACCTAAATATTGTTTTCCTTGTTTTGACACGGATCATAGGATCGACCTCTTTGCACCAGGCATCGAGGCCTCTTATGTTCTACTCGGTAGAGTGCTTGAGACCCACAGTGTATGAATGGTGCACCTCACTACTAGCTAACATGAAGAGCCAGTTGAAAGAATGGAAACATGGTAGTAAGATAAATTTCAGCTTTGATTCTATCTTTTGTAGACCTCGCGATCCATCCATGGCACGGTGGACCGAGGTGACGAGATGGAAGGGGGGAGTTAGGGTTCCCACACCCTACAATGATGACTTATTCTACTGGTGGAGATGATAGGTCATATCTCTGGATGACTACCCTTATGCACAGATTGACTTTAGAGGGGACCCTGACATGACATTACCACTAGGGACCACCTACGGGGACTTAGGTATGTCAATGTTTTTTAAATATTTCATTTTTTTTTTTTATATTTTTGTATAGGAAAAGAAAATTATTTTTGGATGATTTTTAAGTACTAATTACACATGTATGTGACACAGACGTAGTTCCATGACGGCCAGACAGACTTCCACGACATCGTCGGAGGCATCGAGGATATGAGGCAATGGGAGGAGATGAAGAGAGAGTCCTTCAAAACGTGTAGGGAAGCCTGTCTCATTTGACACAAAGGATTTCAATGGTTTAGGTGGAGGATCTGTCGAAGGCTATGAAACGATAGGTGGTAGGTGTTCCCAGATCTTGGGTACAACTCTTTAGACATCTTGCAAATGCCGTATTTGTTTTATCATGACACTCATCCAACGCCACAAGCGTAGATGTCATGACTTTTGTATGATTGGTTGTATATGTGTATTGAGGGTGTTAGCCCCATTTTTGTACTATAAACATCATATTTTTTGAAATATATATAAAAATATGGTTCTCCATCTTTACTTACATTACAATATGTACATTGATGGGAATGTTTTATTTTCTTTAGTTTTGTGACAAATTCCAATAAAAAACAAAATTAGCATATGCATCGGATACATAATTAGAACTCCTATGTATGTGATTATAAGTAATAAAATCAAAATGTCATTGTAAAAGTCATACCCATAGAAATCGTCAGAGTAAAGTAGGGTCACACACATCGTAAATGTCATTCAACTGACATACTATTAACTCAGAATCCAAGTGAATATCCAAAGAGAGAATACCATGTGAAATGGCATTGTGTAAAAGTTCTATAACGACGGTATATTCAACCACATTATTCATGGATGGCCCTAAGCATATGCTACCTGAATACACCAGTAGTCCCTCAGGTGAGTAAAAAACACAAGAAGTGAAAGCTAAGTTCTGTGTATGACGAATGGCTCCATCTGTGAATCCTAAGTAGACCGAAGACTCTGTTAACATCTTCCAACCAAGGGAAAACTCAATAAGAAAGATGCAAACAAAAAGTAAAGGGAAAAGATATATACACTAAATTACATTAGTATACAAAGAGTTAGGCCCAAGATTGTGGCTCAAGCATATTATATTTTCAAGTAGATCCCATTCCTGGGCTCAGCCAAAATGTTCCCTTCATAATATTCTAATTCATAGGCTCCTTTTTCTAAGACAAGTCGCATGATATAGGGGTCGTGCTACATCGGTTTGAACTTGCCTTCCCCTAGTGGTTCTTTGGCTTGATGATATAGAAGGACCAAGTCACCCTCAACATACAACTGATGACAGACAATCTTATGGTATTGTACCTTGATACATCTTTTATTCTCTTCGATAGTCGTAGAGGCATCTCGACATTTCTCATACAAAATCTCTAGGTGCACGAGATGTTGTTCTAGATTGGAAGTGTCAGGTAGGAGTGCAACTGCCAATCTAAGAGAAGGTATTTCACATTCAATAGGTAATATTGACTCAACACTGTGTACTAACTCAAAAGGAGAAAAAGAAATGGCAATCTTGAACGAGGTTCGGTATGCCTAAACTGCGAGATATAGAATGATATGCCAGTATTATTTTCTCTGGCTGACATTTTTTTGCAAAATGGTCTTAAGAGACTTGTTCATGTCCTCTACCTGTCCATTTTCCTGGGGGTAGTAAGGGGAAGAATGAACATTTTTAAACCCCAGTTTAGATGTTAGTTATTCCATCATTTCATTCTGAAATTGATTGCCATGATCAGTGACAATCTCACTCAGGATGTCGAACCTAGCTATAATTTGATTGAATACGAAGAAGGAAATATTATTCCTGTTGAATTTAATTGTAGGCATGGCCTCAGACCACTTAGTAAATTATTATATGACCATGATAATGTGTTGATTCCCCTCAACTGAATTTGGGTTGCAATCCACAAAGTCCACCCCCCACTCGGGGAAGGGACTGACAATAATGACTGGATGGAGAGGGGTTGAATGCGAGCGCATTTTCTGAGTGACCACCTGGAAAGGGTGACACCTTTTAATATCTTCAACACAATATTTAAATATAGATGACAAAAAGTAACCGGCTTGCAAAATTTTATGGGTTATCTCAAGCCCAGATAGATGACCACCACAAGACCCACTGTGGAAATCGTTTAGAATAGACTCATCTTCTTCATGAATTAAACAACAATGAGATATATTGTCTACTCCTTGACTATATAAAGTGTCACTGAATATAAGTTAGTTTTTATCTTGGTATCATACACATCGTTGGTCATCTCACGATATATGCTCAGGGAACTTCCAAGTTTGAAGATAGAGAAAAATGTCTCCATACCAGAGGTCAAACGATGAGACAAGGAAAATCTGTTCATCCACAAATAAATCAACATGAGTAACATCTTATTCCAATCGAGAGAAGATGGATATTAACTCTTAAAAGACTCACGATTTCTCATATTTTGCAGAAGTGAAATCGAGATCAAATTATTGTAAAATGACAATACATTTATTGTACTTTCCCCCTATGATATGCTTGGTAAGGACGTATTGAAATTCATTGACATAGACAACCACAATAGTCTTTCAAAGAAATATATATTTATGTAACCGTTGGACTGTGTGAATGGCAGCCAAAGCTTCTTTTAAACATGAGAATATTTGAGCTCAGAACCGACTAAGTTCCGACTAAGATAGTAAATGATGTACTTGTGGAGCTCATCATCCTCCTGAACCAATACCATACCAATCGTCTCTTCATACGTGACAACATAAATAAATTAATCTTTACTATAGTTATGAGACTTTAGCAGAGGCAACGATACCAAAGCTTTCTTCAAAGCATCGAAGTACTCCTGGGCTCACTCATCCTAGATAAAAGGGGTGTCCTTCTTCAAGAGACACATGAAAACCTTAGTAATATTGGCATAGTTCACTATAAACTGACGTAAAAAGTTATCTTTCCCCTATAAACCTTGAATTTGTCAAATAATGCATGGGGGAGGCAATCAAAGTATTGACTCAACCTTTAATGAATATACCATGATCCCAGTCTCAGAGATTAAAAATCCTAGAAGACGTCCTGACCTAACGCAAAATATTCATTTATGAGGTTTCAACCAGATGCGATAATGATGACATATTTCAAAAACTAGCCAAAGGTGCTTAGGGTGATCCACTGTCTTATGGGTGTCAGCAGCAAGATTATCAAAATAGGCTTCGACTATATGCTTGAGATCGTGAAATGCGAAGTTCATAGCATGTTGGAAGGTTTCTCTAGAATTTTTAAGGCCGAAAGGGATTTTGTGGTATGTGAAAGTACCCAAAGGATAAATAAATGTTGTCTTATGTTGATCCTTGAGTTTAAGCTGAATTTGGTTATGCCCTAAAAATCTGTCCATGAAAGAAAAAATTTGTTTCCTGGACACTCGTCAAGAATCTGATTGATGAAAGGTGTCGAGAAGTTATCTTTAGGACATGCCTTGTTCAAGTCAGGAAAATCCATGCATACACGGATGGTTCCTTGATTCTTATTTAGAGGAGCGGGATTAGATACCCATTCAATCAAGGGAACCGGGTAGATAAATCCAACATTAAGAAGTTTCTCTACCTATTCCTCAATAGTAGGGGCCTTCCAGGGATTGACAACTCTAAGATGTTTTCAAATAATATTAGCATCCAGATAAGTTTTAATATCATGTATGACAATTCGAGGGTCGATTCTTGGCATCTTTTCATATGATCAAGCAAACACATCTTAAAATTCCTTAAAGACTTCGGTGTAGATCGAAATTTATTCTGGCGAACAATCCTCACTGATGTATACATTTTCACTCTTGCCAGGGATATGAGATATATTGATAATGATGGTGGGAGAGATACTCACCATGTTTCCTTCAGCATAAATGTCATGCGTAACAAGTGGAACTACGACGTGACCGCTGTTAGGACCATATATTGTACCCTTTTTGCCCATATTTTTGCCATGGTTATACTCTCCATCATCTATATTTAGACTTATATTATCATTCCACTTGATCACTCCAAGGTACATAACGTCCTTTCTCATTACTACACGTTTAATTTGTTTTGCATGATATTTTACATTACTTTTG
>JASDQU010313258.1:2863-13497 GCA_032191745.1 Picea mariana | reverse complement strand
GTAGCTCAATAGGAGGATGCTCCCTCGAAGAGGCAAGTGAAAAGGAGAGGATCCCTTCCATAATAGGATCCATTGTATGGTGTTGCCCTACCTCAAGGGTTTCTATAATAAAGTTGTGGTTTTTCATATGGTTTCATATATCTTGTGTGGTGATTGTATTCAGATATCTTTGGATCTATTGTGATATTTTGTATTCAGGTCTTTGGTTCTTAACAAGGTAACTCTTCATCCCATCCTCTTCAAATTCAATGGTTTACAATTTTGAATTGGGCTCCATTTTTTTAGTTTTTAAGGGCGCAAATTGTGTTTTTCGGTATACGCGGGTTTCTACTAATATGTCGCATATACAACCAGATATACACCCCTGTGTGAACTACAGGGGGCGTATATCAGGCCCTACCTGCGACTGTTCTTGGATAAACTGCGTATACGTGCGCAAAATGGAAAAAAAATAAGTTTTTAACTCAAAAATTGATTTGGTTTTTGTAGGACGGTGTTGGAGTGGAGGGAGAGAGAGCATGAGGAGGTAGATGCAGTAGTGGAAAGGGATCTGGTGGATCAAGCGGCATAAAAAAGATGCGGTCTATACAAGTTTTGGGCTCTCAAAGGAATGAGGGTCCAAGTGAGGTTATTGGAAATGCTGGTGGGTTATTGGGATCTAGATAGCAAGAGATTTATCCTTGATGGGAAACCATTACGAATCGAAGCAGAGGACATCTACTTCTTGACAGGAATTTCATGCCGAGGAGAGGTCGTGGAACTTAAGTCATGTGGGGCCGGAAGTGGGATGAAGGTCGAAGAATACATCGAGGCCCACTGTGTTGCAGGGACTCCCATGGTGGGAAGTCAAATCCCTATCCGGGCTATAGGTAACCTCAGCTTGAATATTATTGTGCTCGTTCTTACCAGGATCATAGGGCCGGCCTCACTGCATCAAGCTTCGAGACCGCCTATGTTTTATGCACTAAAGTGTGCGAGACCTACCTTGTAGGATTGGTGTACCTCACTGCTGACCAACATGAAAGGTCAGCTGACAGAGTGCAAGGAAGGGGCAAAGAGAAACTTCGAGTTTGCCTCTATCCTTTGTAGCTTCTTTTTTCAAGCGGATCCCAAGCTTGGGACCTAGAGTGGAGATCATTCCTAGAGGGCCACGCAATCCAGCTATGGCGCGATGGGTTGAGGTCATGAGATGACAGGGGGGAGGTAGGGTGGTGACACCCTACAACGATGATTTTTTCTTCTGGTGGGGGAGAAAAATCATAGCTCTGGACGACTATCCCTATGCGGGAATTGATTTCATAGGTGATCCTGATATGCCGCTTCCACCAGGAGTCGCCTATGGTGCCATAGGTAAACAATGTTTTTTATATATTTCATTTTTTGTATTTTAAAAGAACAAAAATATTTTTTGGATGGTGTTTTTAAATATTAACTCGATACTTGTGTGGTTGCAGACATGGGTCCGCAACGACCAGAGGGATTCCTACGACACATGCGGAGGCACCGGGCATATGAGGCAGTGGGAGGAGAGGCAGAGAGATTCCTTCAGAATGTGCAGGGCAACCTGTTGCGTTTGACACAGAGGATTCCTATGGTTCAGGTGGAGGATCTACCTGAAGCCATGCAGAGGCAGGTTGTCGGTGTACCTAGAGCATGGGTATGACTCTTTTGGTGTCTCACCAACGCCATGGTTTGCTATCACGAGACTCATCCGACGCCACAGGCGTAGATGTCATAGGACATGTATATCGGTTGTATATGTATTTTTGAGGGTTTTAGCCCCAATTTTGTAATATAAAACACCATATTTTTTGGAAATATAAAAAGAGGGATCTTCGGCTGTACTTATATCTTACAATGTGTACATTGATTTAATGGTCTTCTTTGATTTATTGATGTGACAAATGCCAATCCAAAACATAATTAGTGTAGGCATCAGATACATGATTAGAACTTCTAGGAATGTGAAAATATGTAATAAAATCAAATTGTTATTCTAAAAGACGCACCCGTAGGAATCGAGGGAGTAATGTCGGATCACGCACACGATAACGACCGTTTAACTGACGTACGACTAACTAAGAATCCAGGCACACCTCTATGGAGCGAATACCATGTGAGATAGTGTTGCGCAATAATTCTATAACGACACTATATTTGACCACATTATTCGTGGATGGCCCTAGGCATATGCCACCTGAAGATACCAGCAGACCCTCAGACGAGTAAATCACCCAAGCGGTGGAAGCTAAGTTCCGTGTATGACGACTGGCTCCATCTGTGAATCCTACATAGACGAAAGATACCGTTGACATCTACCAACAAAAGGCAAAACTCGATAAGCAAGCCAAAGACAAAAAAGGGGAAGAGGTGTATATACACTAAATTTACATTAGTATATAAAGGGTTTCGCCCAAGCCCAGGGCTCAAGTGTAATACTTTTTTAAGTAGAGCCCATTTATGGGCTCAACCAATTTATTCCCTTCATAATATTCCAACTCGTAGCCTCTTTTTTCTAGAACACGTCGCACGATATAAGGACCGTGCCACATGGGTTTAAACTTGCCTGCCCCTAGCGGTTCTTTGGCTTGGTCATACAAGAGGACCAAGTCACCCTCAACATACAACCGGGGACAGAAAGACTTATCGTGCTGAACCTTGACACGTTTCTTGTTTGCCTCGATAGCCGTAAAGGCATCCTGACGCTGTTCATCAAGACTCTCTAGGTGTACAAGGCATCGCTCTAAATCCAAAGTGTCAGGTAGGAGCTCAATTTCCAATTTGAGAGAAGGGATTTCACATTCAACGGGAAGTATCGACTCCACATTGTGTACTAACTAAAAAGGAGAAAAACTGGTGGTAGTCTTAACGAGGTTTGGTATGCGCAAAGTGCGGGATATAACATGATGTGCCAGTTGGAATTGCTCCGACTGACAGTTTTCTGTAAAATGGTCTTGAGAGACTTATTGATGGTCTCTACTTGCCCATTTTCCTGGGGTTAATAAGGAGATGAGTGATCATGTTTAAACCCCACCTTAGATGCTAGTTCTATCATCATTTCATTTTGAAAATGACTGCCATGATGAATGACAATCTCACTCGGGATACCGAACCGGGCGATAATTTGGTTGAATACAAAAAAAGATGCAGTCTTCCCATTGGATTTCACAGTAGGCATGGCTTCGACCCACTTGGAGAAGTATTCGGCAACCACGATAATGTGTTGATGCCCCCCAACCGAAGTTGGGTTACAATCAACAAAATCTACTCCCCACTTAGTGAAGGGACCGACGGTAATGACTGGGTGGAGAGGGGTTGGGTGCAAGCGCATTTTTCGAGTGAACACTTGGCAGGGGTGACACTTCTTAACCGCTTCAATACAATCTTTAAAGATGGTTGGCCAGAATTAACCGGCTCGCAAGATTTTTTGGGCTGTCGCAAGCCCGGATAGATGACTGCCACAAGCCCCTTTGTGGCAATCATTAAGGACTAACTCGATTTCTTCGTGAGTTAAGCAACGACATAAGATGCTATCTACTCCTCGACGATACAAAGTGTTGCCAATGATTGTATACTTTTTTGCTTGGTATCTAACACGTCGTCGATCATCTCGCGAGAGATGCTGAGTGAACTTCAAGGTTTGAAGATATAAAGCAATATCTCCATACCAGGGGTCAGATGACGAGACAAGGAAAATGTGTTCATCTGCAAATGAATCGACATGAATGACATCTTCGTCTAATCGTGGGAAATCAGATATTAACTCTGCAAAAACTAGTGATTTCTTGGACTTGGCCGAAGAAAAGTCGAGATCAAATTCTTGTAGGATGACAATCCATTTATTATATTTTCTGCCTATGATACGTCTAGTGATAATGTATTGAAATGGATTAACATCGACAACCACAGTAGTTTTGCAAAGCAATATATAGTGTCTTAAACATTGGACTGTGTGGACGGCAGCCAAAGCTAGCTTTTCAACGTGTGAGTAATTCCATTCAGGACCGAATAAATTTTGATTGAGATAGTAGATGACGTGCTCACGGAGCTCATCATCCTCCTGAACTAGAACCATACCAATGGTCTCTTCAGACGCGGCGATATACAATAAGTAATCTCTACTGTAATAAGGAGATTTCAATAGAGGGGTTGATACCAAGGTTTTCTTTAAAGCATCAAAAGACTGCTGGGCTCTCTCATCCCAGATAAATGGGGTGTCTTTCTTAAATAGGCACATGAAACCCTTAGTGATATTGGCATAATTCATAATAAATCGACGCAAAAAGTTAGCTTTCCCCTGTAAACCTTGAAGCTGTCTAATCGTGCGCAGGGGAGGCAACCGAAGAATTGCCTCAACCTTAAGTGGATCTACCATGATCCCTATCTCGGAGACTAAGAATCCTAAGAGATGGCCAGATCTAATGCAAAAGATGCATTTATGAGGGTTGAGTTGGATTCTATAGTAGCGACATCTTTCAAAAACCAGTCGAAGGTGCGTAGCATGATCCATTATCTTGTGAGAGTGAGCAGCAAGATCATCGAGGTAAGCTTCGACTATGTGTTTGAGATCATGAAAAGCGAAAGTCATGGCTCATTGGAAGGTTTCTACAGCATTTTTCAGGATGAAAGGCATTTTTCGGTATGTAAACGTGCCCCAAGGACATATGAATGCCGTCTTATGTTGGTCTTTGGGTTTTATCTGGATTTGGTTATAGCCTGAAAATTTGTCCATAAAAGAAAATATTTCGCTTCCCGCACACTCATCGAGAATTTGATCAATGAAAGGCGTGGGGAAGTTATCTTTAGGACAAGCCTTGTCCAGGTCGTGAAAGTCCATACACATGCAAATGGTTCCTTGATTTTTATTCATGGGAACGGGGTTGGATACCCATTCGGTCAAGGGAACTGGATAGATAAAGCTGACATTAAGTATCTTCTTTACCTCTGCCTTAATAGCAGGGGCCTTCCTAGGATTAACAACTCTAAGACATTGTCGAACGAGTTTAGCATCCGGGTAAGTCCTAATCTCATGTTCAACAATATGGGGGTCGATCTCTGGCATCTCTTCATATGACCAAGCGAATACGTCTCAAAATTCTTTGAAGAGGTTGGTGTAGATCATAATCTTTTCTCGTGAAAAATCTGCACCTATATTTACATTTTCAATCTTGCTAGGGGTACGAGAGATATTGATCTAGATGGTGGGAGAAATACTCGCCATATTCCCTTCGACGTAAATGCCATGTGTATCAAGTGGAACTACGGCGTGACCGACTATCTCACTCAGGGTAGATCTAAAATCATCTTGCTCAATTTTTTCAAGACTTGGGAGAAAATAAGATCGATGATGCATATCATCCCAAGGTCTCTCAGAAACTTTCATGGCTTCAAGGATGGCTTTGTCCGAAGGCAAAGTCTCATCCAAGAAATCATGTGAACAAGATAACGAAGTGGCCCACATGGGCCTGAGAACTGGATACTCCTCGATCGTTTGCGAGGGAACAAGATCAGGATCGACAGAAGAGTCAAGGATAGCTTGATATACAATCTCTGCTGCCGATAGTGGCATAGCCATGCTAGCATGTGACTAACTTTCAATCGATGAAGTCGGAGAAGGTAGGGTCCAAGGGTCACTGAAATAATAAGTGCGGAAAGGGATGGACCTCTCTACTGAAGTGGGCGTACTGGAAATGGCGTAAATGTGGTGAATCGGTGCCGAGAAGTCGAAAGTACCCATGAGGGAAGAGTACATTCCGACATTGATATTCTCAATTGTTGACTGAGAATTGTCGACCACAGGGATCGATGGTCCAACAGATACGTTCGGGCTAGAGTACGCAAAGGATAACTGGTCGATCCTCACAATATCCCCTTGATGAGGAAAACAAAGCATGCAGAAAACGGATGATACGACGACGACCATAGCATAAGTCCAATTGCGACCTAGTAACATGTTATAATCGAGAGGTGCATCAACTACCTCTACTTCCACTTCTACCATCTTCCCACCTAACTGGACTGGAAAGGCGGGGAGAATACCATGAGGGTGGAAGGAATGACTGTCGAATGTGGTCAACATGGTCAACGACTTTGAAAGGGTTGGAGAACTGATAGCTTTCCAATAGGCTAAGGACATCATGCAAGTGGCAGCACCTTCATGAACGACCGCTCGTTTGATGGCATATTTAGAATACTGCACGTGGATTTGGAAAGCCACATGGTAGGGTAGGCGAGGCTTCACATATGTGACATCGAACTTGACGATATTTGAGCCACTAGGTTCTAGAGCTCCTAAGGCAGAGAGTAAGGCATTCCTATGTGATGGACATGTCTGGAGTACCTCCAGAGCAGACATCACGCAAGGTGTTTGGCCTAGATCCTCAACAATAGAGTAGTTATGGTGGCTTTAGCATTAGGGTTATGGGTAGAGAGCTTGAATACTCCTTTTGGAATACGAGGTGGTGGCTCTGGTTTCTCGATCTGTAAATTCGTCTGCAGGGATGGAGGAGGAGCTTCTAGGCTGGTACTAGCTTTTGAAGAGCTGTAATCTCAAGAGCAAGTGGCTATATCGATTTTTGCGTCAACCATATTGATACAAACATGGTCACCATCTTGCGATGGTGGGTTTTGACTCCCACCAGACACATTTCCGACGTTTGAAGAACTCAAGGCTAAGTGCTGGTTGTGAGGAAAAGCATTCGTTAGCATAGTGGGAAGAAGATTCAAAAGCCTCACAACTTCCACAAGTTTAGGGAATAAGTGTGTAAGGTGATCGTCTGTACAAAGTTTACAAGGAAACTTAACCTTACACTTTTCTTTCATGCCCTCTCCAACATTATCGTTCTGTTTTCCAGTATTATTCTTGTCCTTGGGTTTATTCTTCCCACCTCTACGATTATTTCGACCTTTCTGTTTATTCCCATCTAGTTGCTGGTCACCATTTGGGTTTTTCGATGATTGCACGTAATGCACATCCACCAATTGGGTGGGTTTGGAGGATCCAGATGAAGCTGGTCCTCTGGCAGACTTCGTTGCCGAGTCTGTTGACTTTACATTGGTGGACCCCACAATGCCATCGGCATGGGGCCCAGGACCTTGTCTAGGATCATGAATCGACCACGATGCGTTGGAAAGAAGGTGGTATAACATCCCAGACTGATCATAGATCAAATCGAATTGTTGGGCTCTAAAAATGTCCTCTTCCTCGCTGAATACCCTAGAAGTAGCAACGTCCTTTGAAATAAGAGCGTGCAAATATTTTAAAAACCATTCAAAAAGAAAGGCTGGGGGTATGGGAGTCTTAACTAACTGTCTTCGCTTACGCCATTCCTGGATATGGTCCGAAATATGAGTGCTGGAACCCTGGTGTAAAGTTGACAAAAGTTCAAGGCCAGCATCGTAATGAACGGGTAGTTGAAAATGGTTAAGAAAGGCTAGCACTAACTGTTGAAAAGAACCATATGTTCCCCTAGGTAACTCAATATACCATTGTGACACAATCTCGATAAGAGTGCGCTGAAACAATCATAATCTAATAGAATCGTGATTCAAAGAATTCGAAGAGCACTAGAGGTGAAAAGTAGTGACGTGATCACCAAGGTCCTCACCATTCTTACCTTCAAACTTTGGAATGTTTGACGAAATCTTGGTGGGGACAGGGGGCCATGTGGGATCATGACTCACCAGATCGTTCATTAGTTTAGACAAATCTGGCAGATTAAGCATGGCCAGAAAGGGAATACGGGGTTGCGACACCTGACCCCATCCTCTTTCAAAAGACTGAGTATTAGGAGTTGCGTTCCATCCAGGGTTTTGGTAAGGACCATAACCTTGTCCGGAATTAAAAGACCCTCCTCTGGGCAAATTCGTGAAATATGGATTGGGCATCATTCCAACAGGAATGTTCTGATAAAGGTTATGAAAATTGCCCCCAGTTGGATTAGCTCCAAACCGAGGGTTGTTAAAACTGCCCCCAATTGGATTAGATCCAGGTTGTGGGGTGCCCAAGACATAAGACCGACCTCCTCTGGGTGGGAATTTGGAGGATTGAAGTGGATTCGTTATGCCAAAATTATTGGTCGAATTCGACACCGAGGGGATAAGGATATAGGGTGGAACTTGTCTGCCAGCTTGGTTATTCCATCTAGTCGTAGAGGGATTAGACCCGGGGTTAGGGAAGGGGACACTTCCTACATTAGGATTCACTTGGGGAACATGAGAGATACCAAATAGAAAGGGAGTGTAAGAAGGTGTGGTGCCCCCAAGTCCAAGGCTAGCGTTATGGCCAACAGCTGGGATGGTAGTCGAAGACTGCAAAGTGAAACTTGGCATACCATAAGAAAATAGACTAGTAGCCACGGGGGTGGTCTAAACATTGTAACTCGATGAGTGAACAAAACCCCCAAAAGGGTTAGAGGCAAGAGACGAAGCATTGACTACGGTCTGAGCCATAATATCAGTGTAGGCCTTCGGAATTACAACTGTAGCGGCTGCAGGTGTCGAAGGAGTAAAATTAACTATAGTGGGATTGGGAGTTGATGAACTCCCAGTGTTTTGAAGACTAGACTCAGTACTCATCCTTGTGGGATCACAAGTCTGAAAAGTGGATGTGTGTGTACCACTCCTAATAACTTTATGCCTTTTAGAAGGCAATAGCTCGAAAATCAGTGGTAACTATAACAACCGACAGGACTTACGAGGAAGCTGGTCCGACTCCACGACGACTTATGAATCTCAACAAATAAAAATATATCCTAAGACCAACTAGTAATCAAAGATCATACCAAAAAGTCAAATGACCAATATGCATGCAAACGGGCTAAAGTAGCTGAGTGGCCTCCCTCGCTAGAGAAGGTATGCCTCATCCAAGAGGGACCTGAGACTCCCTGCTAAAGTTTGGAGGTAACAGAATCAGTTATAAGGGCCCTTGTAGGCTTAACAACCAGTCGGTCAGACCCCCCCGGAGAGGTAATCCTCCATAAAGGTTGTGTATTGTCCGACCCTTATCCGACTCAGGATACAAGCAGAATAACCCCTGCAAGTAACCTATGAGAAACCTAAGTCAAGAAACTAATAAAACATTGTATAACCGTTGCACAGGCGAGCAGTCGTAAGTCTGGATCACCATATGGGCAGGGTAGAAAAGCCCAAAACCTTGAAAGCACTGCCTCTCATAGAGGTATGGGCACTAGCAAGATCCCCAAATACGAATAAATCCACAGAAATATCTCTGATGCTAGGTGAGTATCCAGGGGTTATCCCTTTAACTAACTTCGTGCAACCTCGTGATTAACTACGGTGTGAGCAAAGCCTATTGATATTACCAATTATACAATGGATTTCTCAACTCCCTGTCTTAGACACATAAGTTGATTTAATTGCCTTGGAGAAGTTTACTCACAAAATCCTATTCCAAGGCACTAAATCCTAGGCTAGTTTGTGCACCCTAAAAAATAAAATCGTGAATAATCAATTTTAGTTTAAAGTGTAAATTTTATTGGCCGTGATTATTCAAAGAGGTATGGAAATGAAACTCATGGTGCTATGACTCTGCATGAAAATAAAAGTAGATATAATGCAAAGCCTAACTTTAACTTTTCAGTGAATGATATGCTAAATAAAAACAGTGCAATTTTCAATTTTAACTCTGCAACTCAGAAGTAAAATGCAATCTTTCGCTAAATATGCTAAGCTAATGATAAAGGTTCCAAGACAAAAAATACCAACCAATGCAAACTACCTATTTTTTTGTATTTTCAATGTATTAAAAAGAAAATGCATGGACTGATAAGCGACTTGATAGATAACTTCTACTGTGTATAAAAGAAATCACTCGAGCAAAATACCAAGCAGCTAAGCAGACAACCCAACTACCAAGGACAAATAAAAAATGGAAAACAAAGAGAAAGACACCGCCCAAAAATTCAACTCCAAAAAGGTTTCCTGTCAGCCCGGATAATCTCAATAGGTACCACAGAGACCTAAGAAGGCTCAGTGATCCTCAAAACCTACCCAACAGTCGCTAAACCAAGAAAACAAGCAAGGGGAAAGTGGTATACACTCCTGTTCAAGAGAAAAGGGCATATATACGCCTCTTGTAGTGGGACAACAAGCGTATACATGTGGCTGTTAGGGAAAATGGGCCTATATCTTTTAAAACAAGGCTAGGCAAGTTTAAAAGGCTGAAAACTCAGACCCAGAGTGAACAGACTCCAACTGTGATACGGCAAGAAATACAAAGGAAAAAGAGCAATGTAAGAAGGAAAAATACTTCAACCCTTAGAAGGAAAATCTCTCCCCAGTGGATTCGCCAATTCTGTTCCAAGGGAAAAACTTTCTATGGCCAAGGGTAAACCAAAACAGACAGGTATGACTACATAAATCAACTCAATTCCAACATGTGCTATATAAACTAATATGCAATACGAGGAATAATCCTACCTCGATCCAATCGTTTGATGTCGTTCCACCGTTGAGCACTTTGAACCAAAGCTTTACACCTGCAAGAAGTTCTCAACAAACAAGCAATGCAAGTATATAGTGATGGTATATAAAATGAGTTAGCACATCAGATAGCACAATCCATTAATAAACATTACAAACATGCCCATGGATAATAATCATATATTTTCAAG
>JASDQU010313255.1:710-13497 GCA_032191745.1 Picea mariana | reverse complement strand
TTAATTAAGTAATTGATTAATTATGTATTAAACAAATGGGGGAAAAATAAAATATAAGGTTAAATAGGGTTACGTATCCCATGAGGGATAACGTAACCCATACGTAAAAGGGAACATTAAGTAAAGGATAAGATAATTAATATGAAATAAATGATGGATGGAGCATTAATAAAGATATAAGGTGTTTGGTGGGGAGTAAAGGTGCGAGGGCGGTGAAGGAGGCATAAGGGAAGGAGGAGGATTCACTTTGGAGGGATTATTCATTTCATGCATTCTACGAGAGAGGAGATTTTGGGAGATTTGAGACAGAGTTAGTTAACAGTGGGATTTACAGTGCACCGGGGCTGAGGGGTTTTGGGCTCAGAGGGCTAGGACGTCCATAGATGTCCTAGGGCCAGGCGTACTGGTCGGTAGGGTGGCTGGTTTTGGGGTGTCTTAAGGAGCAAGCGGCTGCGGATAGATTCAAGCGAAGGGAGCGACAGCATCAGAACGAGGTATTTAACCTGTTATGCAAATTGTTATGTAAATTTAACTTGTTATGCAAATTTTTATGTAAAATGTTATTTTATTTATCAAAATCTGGGAGTGAATATGCTAGAGTAAGTGAATTTTTAGTAAATTTCAAAATTTCCGCTCTGTTTTAATTCATGGTAGTTTTAATGAAATCTCGGTCACTACATAAAGTACCGGTACTGTTGGTGTCTTTTCCTTTGTCAAGGTTACTTTGTGTGTCGTATGTCTTAGAGAGAGTGGTCAAATTGATCCCTTTAAACATATAAATATGTGCACTCAGTGAAGCCTCATCATGAGCATCGCTAGAACTGCCCCCAGGAGAGGGGGTTTGAGAAACCATGGATTGTTGCTATGGAAAAGGCTGAGTAAGCACAGTGGGTTGTGACTTTTCTTGGAAAATTTTGGCCACTTCATTGCGAAGTGGACAATCTCAAGTGTAGTGATCATCACCACAAATGATACATGGGAATTTCAGTTTTCGTTGTGGTTGATTTTCGGTAGTAGGTGTTTGATTTTTTGGTTGTTCATTAGAATTTTTTGATTTATTCTTTGTCTTCTTCTTACCTTCGGATTGTTGCGAAGGGGTATATTGGACTGCATTCACCTCATAGATCTGAGTTTGGGGAGAGGTAGAGGAGAGTGTGAGTGATTGGGAAGTACATTGAGTTTTGACGGAACCGATAACACCATCCGCATGAGACAAGGATGAAGTTTTGGATGGATCCGTATTAGCTCGAGTAGAATTCGGAAGCAAATCATACAAAGTACCAGATTGGGAATAAACCAAATCTAAATACTGAGCTCGAGCGATGGCTTGTTCCTCTGTGAATGTGCCACCCATAGCAACATCGTGAGCGATCGGGGGTAACAGTGATTTAATAAACCATTCCGCCAATAGTATGTCAAGAATGACTTCCTTGATCATCCTTCGTCATCACCTCCACTCATGAATATGGTCAGAGATATGCACGGAGTTAGTTTGACGAAGGGAGGTCAAGAGTTCAGTACCTGTATCGTAGCGAATAGGCAGTTGAAAGTGCATGAGGAAAGACATGGCAAGGGAATTGAAATCATGAAAAGAAGCACGTGGTAGTTCAATATACCACTTTGCTGCTGAACTGGTAAGTGTTCACTGGAAAAGACGCAAATGTACAGAATCGTCCATGAGGGAGTTTGATGAACACCACAAATGGAAAGTCATCACATGGTTGTTCGGATCTTCACCAAGGTTTCCGTCAAATTTTGGAATATCAGAAGGAAGTTTAGCTGGAATGACTGGCCAAACCGGTGAATGAGAAATAGGATCATTAGTTAACCGAGATAAGTCTGGGAGATCTAGAGTCACAAGGAAAGGTAGTTGTTGGTTAATTTGCGAATGATACTGGTGCGGCATAGGAACACCAATAGGACCATAGACTGGGTTAGGTGGATAGTTGTAACCAATAGGTCCTCCTACACATGGTTGTTGTTGGCCAGGATAAGAAGGATTCGATGGTGCATGAGAAACACTGGCATAACCCGGTGGGTTCTGAACATTATAGGCCGGGTGATTTAATTTCCCTTGAGGAGGATAAACATTTTTCCCTTCAGAATGGCAAGTAGTAGATCCTGGAGGTGGATACACATGAGGCCCATGAGGAGGATAAGACTGTGGTCCCGGAGAACTCCGAGTGGTATTTTGGATGCCGCCCAGATAAGATTGCCCGTAAGATGTTCCGGAAGGGACAGGATTGGATACTCCTCCTAGTGGGTTATTATGCAAGTGCCCCCCAATGTGGGGTTGGGTAAAAATCCATCCTGAAGATACTCCCTAGGATTGTGAAGGGTTTCCAGCAAACGAGGGTTGCCCCCCTGCCAGCGGTGGATTTACGACCGAGGTATGACTGGAAAATGGAGGTTTCCCTCCAGGAGGAGCATGAAAAGGGGACTGTCCCCTGGGAGGGGTAGGCCCACAATGGAAAGGTAGTCCTCCAGGAGGAAACGTTTCGTTGGATGGTGGTTGCCCTCCAGCGGGTTGTGTTTGGCCAGCAGGGGTCTGCATTCTCGGGTGAGAAGATGTCCCAGCAGGATCGTGTGGAACATGCAGAGCTGTAGAGTAAAAACTGGTAGAAACAGGGGTAGAGATTGAAGTGATTTGGGAATTAGTAGAGGTGATGAGTCCAGCATTAGGATGGACTTGTGTTGGTGTGGCAGTAGAGTGAATAACCTGATCGACTGGGTGATTCATGGTTTGACGAGATGGTCCTGTTTCACTAGGAGGGTCATGAGGATGAAAAGGTTGTCGAATAGATTCGAAATGTTCATAGAGATCGCGTCCTGATGAAGTCCTACATATAGAACGAGCAGGTGTGGGATTGGTTTCTACTGTGATGCTAGGATGAATAGGAGTCCTATACTCTTAACCGAAGATTGGTTCTGTGGATCCCATATATGTTTCGGTAAAGATACTCTCCGGTAATCGTGGGATCTCTTCATCTATGACGTTCCCAAGGGAGTCTAAATGAACCAGAAGTGGTTTGAGAGGAGTTACCAACACAGGTGTAGTGGGATTTTCAACCATGACCAAAGCACCTTCTAAGTTATCTAACGAAGGAGCAATAACACTTCCAGCATCAGATTGATTTTATACCTCTCTACAATAGTTGTCTTCTGGAGGGTTAGGAGGTAAGGGTTGATAGCCTTTCGAAGGCATCCCTTGCATCCTACGTGATCGACAAAAACCTTTATCGTCTATGGGCTCAATTGTGAAGAATAGCAGAACACACTGAAAATGTAGGGCCAACTAACAAAAAGAAACAGCATGCACTAATAAAATCTAGGAATCAACCAAGAAAACAAAACTTCTCTCAATGACCGTACTAGTTGGTGATGAAATCCAACGTCGCGTGATCAAGTTGAGAAGGGGCTGGAATATAGTGGAACAGCTATAATGGCGACCTGCTTAACGGTCTTTCACCTTTGTGCAAGATTCCACACAGTAATTGTGGATTTACCCTCCAAGGAGCCCGAGTGAGTTTGACCAATGTCTGTTCCAGGTACAGTGAGACTTCCCTTCACCGTCACCTTGTGTAAGTACCTAAAGATTATGGCAACTAAAGACACCAATTCGCAGTGAGTCCCTGGGCAGGTACAGTCGACAGTCTGATCCGAAACATATGGGCAGGATAACAAGTCTGAAATCAACCTGAGAGGCTCCCACACATAATCGTGGGTATACCTCCAAGTGACCCCCAATATACGATTCAACCACTACAAACAGTTGAACCACAGAGGGATAATCTCCGTAATTCACCCGAATGCGACCTCATGCGTAACCCCTGTGTGAGAGGGGGATCCCAGAAAACCAATACGGCAATTGGATTTGACTCTCCCTAGCTCAGGACGCTAATGTTTGTTTTGAAAACTTTGGAGAGTTGTACTCACAGCCTAATCCAAAGTGCTAACCCTAGTCTACTGTTGGTGGAAGATCCTAAAAAACAAAAACATTCTAGATAATTTTTAATTAGCGTTTGTTTTATAGTTGTTCTTTACTCAAAGGGTGCATGAAAGTGAAACTAATGAGATGAGGACTCAATTCCCAAAAAGATGCATGAAAGATGATAAGCAATCGTTTCTTTTCAATGAACGCCTATTTAAGGGAAAGAGAAAGAGTCATTTTCACTTTCAAACACTAATATGAAATGTCCTCTATCAATTGGTTCTCAATCGAATCTAATGCAATGCTACAACATTTCAGAAATGCCTTCTAATATGCAAACTAATCACTAAGATGTATCTTTGTTGTTTGTATGTGAATGATGATTCTCCTGTCAACTACCCTGTGACAAGCACAAACAGATTTCACACAAACAACACACCCTTCTTGCGATCAAACAAGAGAAATAAAACCAAAAACGCAAAAGGGAGGAGAAAGAGATTGGACAAGAAGACCTCAAAGAACCAAATGAAAAGAGGCACAGACTTCTGGTGTCCTTCACTAGAGTTCTCGCTCAGTCAGATAAGAGAGAAGAAAGCAGTGGATCGATTTCAAGCTCTCAACAGCAAAAGCTCAAAAATAATGAAGAAGGGCATAAAATCTGAACAACAAGGTGTTTACTTCTCAGGAGGAAGCATGTCAAAGGTCAAATAAAGAAGCATTGAGTCACAAAGAAGCTCAACAAGAGAAAAAACAGGGTTTGGACCTCCAAAAAATGGAATTTTTGAAAAGATTTTGTGCAAAAAGGGGCTAGCGCTCTGGTGTAAGGGACACCAAGGCATTATAAAGCTCTTTCCAATGCCTTTAGGGAGTGTTTTCACTCTTCTAACATGGGCACAGAGGCGCCAGGCTTAAAAAACTCATAAAAATGTCCAAAAAACCAAAAATTTCAGTCAAATTTTGACAATCAAGCTGAATGTGATGGGGTAAAGATTCAATCAGCATATGAAATCAAACATATGGGGTAAACAAGTTCTGTAAACAAAGGGTAAGACAAGTTCTATGAGGAAAAACCAAAACCAAAAGTTTTGATTCGTCCCCAGCGGAGTCGCCAATTTCTGTTGAAGGAAAATCTTCCTGCGGACAGGTAGATCTCCTCAAAGAGCTAGACTCTTAAATCTAAGACAAAAAGTGCTTATCATGGTCACTGACTTCCTTTTAGGCCTACACAAACTAATGCATGAAGAGGAAGGAGTAAAGACATACCTTTTACCGGTGTTTGTCCCTGCACGCTCCGAGTTGTACTCCAATCTTGAGCTCCTCGATAAGCCTTGTAGACAAATAAAGTACAACCACTTCCTATTCTATCGAGATTAGTTTGAAGTAGACCTATCTACTTAGAGACAAATTAATGCAATTTCAAACACAAATTAGAAAGAAACAGGCCAAGCATATTACATTAATGAGGACAAAACGTTACTTACAGCCATAGATGGAATGTAGCAGTTTCGTCAAGTTCTCCTTGCCTAACCCTTGCTCAAATGCTCCGCGATTGGAATGATGATAGCTTCGCTGATTAGCCTCCACTTCATTGTGTTTTTCCTATGAGATCATAAGTTTCATGTTTCTCATCCATTGTCCAAATATCACTTATGAGATCATAAGTTTGGTATGATTCTCCATCCAGCTCCTTCTTTCACCATGAGAGAGCCTGCTTATATAGCCTTGGAGAGGCCCAACTACTTGAGATATATTTGGAGTAGGTTGAGGATTTTCCTCCTTGAGTTAGGGATCTTCCCTAAGATCATGGTTGGACTAGGGATTTGAATCCAACTGCCTTCCAAGATTGAAAATATCTTTCCCCCATTCTTCTCAACAAACCAACTGCTGCCCAGAATAGGTAGCGCTCCCTCAAAAGGAGTGTCAAAGTGTTATAACGCTCCCTAGCAAGGCTTAGGGGGGCGCCAGCACTCCCAAAAGCAGTAGAACTCCTCCAAAAGGGCATAGGTAGTGTTATAATGCTCCCATATAGTGTCTAGGGGGGCGCCAACACTCCTGAGAGAGGTATAGGGGAGCGCTCTCCTCCAAAAACTCAATTTTTTGGGTTCTTTCAGATGGCAAAAGGTTCATAAGCCCAGTTAACCATTCCTCCTCTTCCAAATCAAGTGTTTGATGTGTGTCAAGTTTCCTTCTCATGTCATTATAGGCACGACATAGGCATCATGGCAGTATGCTTTCCTTGACACTTGCGACACTTGTGAGCAAAATGCGACACTTGTGACACTTGTAATGATGACACTTGTGACACTATCGAAGTGAGTAATTTCAATGTGTAACACCTTTAGTTCAGGGTCTTCAGTAAGTCGTTCGTAGGTTTTTTCACTTCTACTACTAAGATGTTTACATTCCAAAGTGAATGCTCTGATCCTTTCAACTGTGCTTCGGGCATTGGATTCTCTTTGATCTTGCATGCCTTGTGGGGTACTTGGAACTGTTCATAGCTCTAGGTATGCGATTCTCTGTTGAAGCTGTTGGATAACTTCTGCAAGATGCACTACTTGATGCTCTACTGGTTCTTTCACCTTTTTCTCTAAGTCGGTCATAGAGTGAAGTGCTCTGCTGACTGCTTCTTTGACTCTGAGATTCTCTGCGAGCAACTGCTCTCTCTCTTGTTTGACCTATGCTCTCTCCTCTTCAAACTTGGTGTGGAGGTCATCTTTCTCCTGTTCCACAACTCAGCGTTTCTCTACCATTTCCTCTTGTGCTTGCTTTAGGGCCATTATAGCCTGTTCTTTCTCTTATTGTGCTTGATGAAGGTGAGCTTCAATCGCGTAAACTATATTATGGAGTTCATAAGGCTCGTCTCCCAACTCTGGTTCTTCTAATGGCAGGGGCATAGTGGATACTACGCAGCTAGATTGAAGGGCCTACTGTACCACTCTGAGTTTGGTCTCAATCCTATCATACATGGTTTCTTGCTTGGCTTCGGTGTTCTGCATAATCTCCTATGAGGCATCTGATATGGCTGTGATCATGAATTCAAAGTCATAGAGCATGAGCACAGTATGCAACTTAGTCCTAGTGGCTTTGGATTTCTTCCGAGAAGTAGGTTTCGTGGGGAAAACCTTTCTTTTCTTAGAGGGATCAGCCTCATCAACATGGTCCCTAGGTGGTCTTACTTCACTTTGCTTCTGTTGATCATATTTTCCATTGGTCTCCTCTTTATCTACTTCGTCATCACCTCCTCATCCCGGTGATTCTAAAGCGGTCTCTTCTTATGTGTTGCTCAGGTTTTGTACCTCTCCGATCTTATTCCTTCCACTAGTTCCAGGTGTGTCACATTCTTTGTGAGTGGCCTCTAAGCTGCCAATTAGTTAGGGATCAAACATTTATGTGGGGTTAGTAGGGATAATGAGCTCTCCAGACTAGTCCTTGGTTATCTCCTCGAGTTCCTCCTCTGTGAGCTTATAGTATGGACAAATCTATTCTTTATGCTCATATGCATGCGCAGTGATATAACTAAAGTTTCGATTTGCACGAAAATTCATGAGGGGTATGAACCGGTGCAGGGTGTTCGATGTCATATGAGGGACAACCCCAATAGACCTCTTCAACTGGAGATAGTATGTGTGAAATACTACATTTGACTGCGACTGTTTTCCCATATCACTCAAGTACTAGAGCATGGTGAACTTTCCGGCAAGTGTCTCAAATGGCTCAGTGTCCGGGAAGGTCACACCTTCCAGCATATCTCGGGTAGTAAATGGTATGAGGATCAACAACCAGCTAAAATGGAACTCATATCCCTGATCCTAAGCTTTGCGGCAATCCAATTCGAGCTATTTGACTAAGTACTTCACCCATCTCATTTGAATTCCTTATACACATTTGAAAGTGAGGTCAACAACGATCCCTGTGACCTATGTACGTCTATTCTTTCTTACCATCTTTCCTGCTATCAGCTGGCAGGCCAGGCACACTGTGCCATTCTGGATGGAAGATACCTTATATCCTCACGTCCCCTTTTCTACATCACCATATGTGCCGTTAATTCTCTGTTCCAGTGCGCGGTCTGCATCCTTCCCTAGGTAGAGGTCCTATGGGTCGGGTCCATGCATGCTCAATCTGGTGATCCGATGGATCAGTGTCAGATTGACTATGATGTGCCTATCTAGCCATAGGTAGCCGTCGTGGTAACATGATAGCAGGAGCTTATCACATGCATTAACCTCTTGGTTCCTTCCAAAATGTGGAATCTTCATCACATTCAGGATGGTGGACTGTGTGAGGTTCATATTCCATGGTTGGAGGATTATTTTCGAGTTCTTCCTCTTTGTCCTAGTCAAATATCTGTGAGGGGTGAGCATACTATAATTATTGCGATCCCCTAGGTTGAATTCAATGAATTTCAATGTCACGATCTAATCCTTCTGTGTACTAACTGCATGTATCCCCTTAGGGAGGTACACAGTAACCATGGTATAATCAAAATCCCTTGAGACACTGTCACAACTCACTGTGCCAGCCAAGGGCAGGATAGTTGGGATTAAATTTGCATTCACCAAGTCATCTCGATGCTTGGTTCTCTTCTCTATTGCATCTCAGGATGGTCTGGATCCGCGAGCAGTCGATGGGGAGGCTTGCACTCCTCTCATTGACAAGGCTTGAATTCTTTCATACATTACTTTCTCGGTCATTAAATCGATTAGAACTTCTTCTACACACTTTTCAAGTGCCCTGAGTTTGTCCGACATACACGCTCAAGATAGGATAACTCATATTGATGAATGGGTGCTCAAAGCAATACAACATTGTTATAACCCTAAATTTCACCACACATGCTTACCTGGCATCAGACCAACTCATATCCCTTATTTGCCAAAACACCGTTGAACAACTCTTTGAAAATCCTCTTGAATAAAGGCCCACACACCCTAACTCATTACTGCACGTGTGTACACACTGGCTGACCCAAAACAGCCCACATGAACTGACAAAAGCATGAAAAAAGAAAATTTGCCGATGAAACAAAAATCTATGGGTGAGTTAACTGAAACTCCCGGCCATGCATGGCCAAGGGTTCGTCCAAATACCTAGCTCCTTCTAGCCTATAAAAGAACGGGTAGGGGTACCATTTGAAAGAAAAAAAATATAGCAAAGAAACTCTACCCATTTATGTATTCCATTGTCCCAACCCTTTAGCCTTTCCTAATGCCAAAGAAGATTTAAAGCAAAGAAATTGAAGGACAGAAGAAGAGGAGCCCAGGATTAGGTTCAAGGAGCGGTGGCCGGTCTCAACTTTTGTAAGTTGACTCATTTTAAGTAATAAAGAGAATGCTTTTCCCGTCCCAATTCATGAACTTTTTATGGTTTGATTAGTTTATGTTTGATTTCTAACCCGTTAGTATATAAGTAGTATGCATGCATAGTTGTTGCTCGTCTTGAATGCAGGTCAGCTTTGGAAGGAGCATTGCGAACAAGTAATCAAGCACAATGGAGGATCGACATCAAATGCCGGTAACGAGGTAGGTTGATCTTTCCATGCATTTACTAAGAAAAGGGGATTTAAATCTAGGAATGAAGGTAGAAAGTAATTTCTATTCGGTCATATCTGCATGCAAAGTCTGAACTCTATTTGCTAGTCCGTACGGTGTTTTTCCCCAACAACAAACATATGTCGATCTTAGTAAACACAATGTGGTATCAATGACTTGTCTTGGATACAATTCACAAAAGTGTTCTCGGTGCAACAGTCAACGGAATAAGTAGACAACGATGTAGCGGGTCTTCTCCAATGGACAAGAGACCTTCATCAATGCGAATTTTTTTGTCGCGGAACGTTCCCAATGGTCTAGTGGTGAGATTTGTGGTCATAACTATTGTTCTAACCATTCGGGAGGGTCGGTCTAATGGTCATAATGCCTCCAACGATTATATTTCTTCACCATGCCAAAGTGCCATGTTGCACCATTCTGATATCCTGGCGAAGTTCTAGTTTTGCAAATCTTCCTTATGCAAAGTCCCCTCTGGAACATTCTACAAATTTTCTATCTTTTCTCTATTATTACCGAGCTTTCTAACCTTCTTCCCTATGATCGTTGTCTCAGTATTTCTCTTTCCATTCTGATTCTTATCTTCTTTTGGCATAGTAACTTCGTGTTTTCGAGATTCTTTCAAAGGATTCAATGGAAATTCTTCTTCTCTATCTGAGGTAGGTGCTCCACTCTTCTGTGATTATTCTTGTGCTCTTTCAAATTTGACATCCAAGTTTTTGGTTCTAAATAGCTTCGATATGTTCTCTTGTTCTTCAATCAAGTGAGCTATCCTCCTAGTCATGAAATCTTTTAGTTCTTGCTTCTTCTGTTCTAGGACTTCCTCTTCTTTTCTTCTGGTTTGATCCTTCTCAATCCAGGGTTTTCCTAGTAACATAGAAAATGGGTTGTTGTTCTCAATAAATTTAACAACCTCAAAATCTTCCTTTGTCAAAGTTCCATGAGCACTCATAGATATTTGGGTGAGTCTTCCACATAGGGTTATCAACTTTCCTCTAAATAATCCTATTCCTCCCAATGAAGGAATCATAGCAGCCTTTCCTAATATTTCCCGAGTTCTTTCTGTCATTACATTCACCTGTGTTTCTTCATCCAGAACATGGTCAATGTCAAAGTCCCCTATTCTTTTTTCTATGCATTATTTTTCTTTGAAGATATCTGATAAGTTGACACTTTTGTGATGATTTAGGGTTTCTTTCATTTGTAGCAATACATTCTATGATTCTTTCTGGGGTTCTGCCATGGTTTCAGTTTCTTGATCTTACTCAGGGTTTTATTTTCTCATATTCATTCTTTCAACCTTAGCAATCATTCTAGGGCAATCCAAAACTTCATGGTCCATAGATTTACAACAAAGACAACTAGGTCTTCTACCAGGGAATTCCTTAGCAAGATGTCCTAGTCTTCTGTAATTATAACAAATGGTTAATCCTCTCTTTCTCTTGAACGATCCCCAACCCTTCATGTACTGCACACTAGGGTCATAGTAGCTAACCTGCAAAAAATTCTTTCTAGGATCCTGCATCCATTTGTTAGTCCAAACATTATCTCTATGCATTGGAATAACATATCTTTCACTATTCTTATCAGATCTACTCATATCAAACCTTCTTGCTTCTAGATGCGCCCTAGTTTTTAAGCTAGGAAAAAATTGATCAAACATACCTAGATTCATACTTCTGAAACAAAAATTTACACTTATCTTACCTTTTCAATCAAAACTTTTCATTGTTCTTACCTTTATCAGAGAACAAAGATTCAAGATCTTACCTCTTTTGTTCATATCTGACTTCTCTTTTTAACACGGATATTTACATGTCAAGTACAATACTGTGCACTAGGAAAACAAATCTACACACACAGATTTCTCTTTTCTTCAGTTCCCAACAATCACAGTTTCAGGTCAGATAATGCACACTTCAGCAGAACATCTACGCACAAAGATTTTTTTTTTCTTTACTTCAGTTCCCAACAATCACAGTTTTAGGTCCCGATAACAGAACCATTTGTTGTCACATGGGCAGACCCAGAGTTCAATGCTCAAGAGCACACCAACAAAACCCTAACTACCGGCCCTTTCAGCAACACCTACGAAGCAAATGAAGTCTCACTCAAGGTAGAGGCAGGGGTGGTTGCAGGACTCCAGTGTCTGCAACCTTACCTAGGACATAGATCTGTGATTACAATATTCTATCAAATCACTTAGCAGTTATAGTTCATTAGTATTTAACCAACATCTAGTATATTCAGGCACTAATCACATTCACATAGGTTAGATCTAGCATTCATCCATATTACTAAGCACAAAGCATCGCAGATATATCTATCATTCATCTTACATCAAAGCACTAAGCAACTAAACACATAGCACATCAATACATCACACAAAGCATAGAAACACAGGATATACGTGGTTCGCCCCCAGCCTGGGGCTACATCCACCAACTCTTCTTCTTCTTTGTTATCTTTAGTCAGTCTTCTTACATGCACATAGCCATAAATTCCTACTCCGCATAGGACAAGAGATCTGCATGCACCTCGCCATATCCTCCTTCCCCAAGCTAGGTTACAACAAAAAGCTTCTACTCAATCTCTTACAGTCACTTGCACTTAGCCTTGGAAGTTTCACACAACATGCACAAAGCATGTACAATTATCACTTGCACTTAGCACATCATCACACAGATGCCTATATCATCTCAGCACTTAGCATTGCACACTTTCTTACATCACCTAGCTATCTATTTATACATTAAAAAATGGGACTAAACATGGGTAAACCCATGGGCCAACATCCCCATACCCGTTACATATCCCAATACCCAAAAATCCCTAAACAAGGGGCCAAGATCGTGTGATCTCTGCTTCGACTTGCGCTCCACCTTCGACAGCCTATCAAAGTCCCAAAATAGGTCAAACATGACCAAGGATCCTCAAAACTTGGTTAAGGTCCAACAAGGCCAGTCACCATATGTTGATTACATAGTTGCTTCAATGAGCTATAGTTTAGATGACCAACCACTCATGCCAAAGTTTTCTCAAGTCATCGCTATGAGCAACAAAAACTAATGAAAAATATGATGACCCAAATTTTTCAAACTTGTACAACTTGGTAATAGCATCAATAATTCTAGTTGCAAGAACATGCTTAGGATATTTTATATCCTTGATTAAAACTTGGTGAGGTGAAAACTCTATGGTTTTACCTTCACTTGAATGAATGATTTAATATATTGATAGAAGGTTACAAGAAAGACTTGGAACACATAATACATCATTGAAATTACCATTATCTACCTGAACTGTG
>JASDQU010313254.1:2063-13405 GCA_032191745.1 Picea mariana | reverse complement strand
TCGGTACTCCATGTCTGGGACCTGTGGGCCTCGAGACATGATCTCCTAGTTATCCCTAGAAATCGGGGATAACATAACCGACATAGCTCCTAAAGTGCTTAAGGGACTTGACAAGGGCACATGCTTGTTTCTCAGTGATCGAATAATTCAACTCAACATCTCTGAGGGTTTTGCTCATAAAAGCAACGGGTTGTTCATGGTTGTCCTTATTCTTTTGCAATAACACTTTGGCTGTAGTGTCTTGAGAAACAAACAAAAAAATTGTAAAGTCACGAGAATAATCAGGGCTAACCAAGACAGGTGCTATAGTGATTGCTTCCTTAATATCTTCAAAATATTTTAGGCTGTCATTATCCCATTTGAATGTAACATCCTTTCTTAGCAAGGCATTCATTGGCTTGATCTTCTCGGCAAAGCTCGGGAGAAATCTTCTTATAAAGTTGATCTTGCCAAAGAATGATTGCAAGGATTTCTTGTTAGTTGGTGGAGATATATTGTTAATAGATTCGATTCTCTCAGGATTGATGGAAATACCTTCTTCTGAAACCACATGTCTTAACAACTTTCCTTTGTCAATATCGAAGATTGATTTCTTGGGGTTAAGGGAGATGCCATATTTCCTACAATGCTCAAATATCATCCCAAGGTGTGAAACATGTGCATTCCTTTCCTTAGAAACAACTGTCTCTATAATTTTCCCTATCAGATCTATTACCCCCCCAGGCTAGGGGTAACTAAGGAGATCATGTCTTGAGGCCCATAGGTAGCAGACATGGAGTGTTGAGAGTCAGATTGACCAGTAGAGCCCGCAAGGCCCATCCTATTTTTGATCACGCTATCATTCATCACCAACAACAGAGCAACATCCACCACATTGGCTTGGCCCAGAAGACAACAGGTCTTGCTTCATGAGGTAACGAGTTCGGTATCGTGGTAAGTGTCATTTTAATATTTGAAGCATTTGAGCATGTTGCAAATAATCCTTTCTTGATTATGAAACATATGCTTAGAATTTATACCTTTTTCCTAGTTTCACCTTGGTGAGTGACTTGGCTTCCTAGTAAGTCACCCTCGGGAAAGGGGTTGCTACTGGGTGGTCCTTTGAAGGGTCATTGTACCATTCCCTTCCATACTTACTGTTGACCACCTATTTCAACTAGGGGGTCAACTCCATGTACCACTAAGATATGCACCTTATGGTGCTACCAAGTTGAAGACTTGTTGGTTCTACAAGGCGTTTTGGCCTTCAACACTTCTTTTTGTAATGGAATTCCCCCTCCCCTGCGTGGGATTATAATGTGATGGGTTTGCATGGATTATAGTTAGGTCAGTTGCCTTAGGACTTCATCATTAGAGGAGTCCCTTTCACTGAGTGTTTTTTTTCCTCAGGTTATTAATTTGGCCTAACCAGCCTTATTAATTTCCCTTGAGTTTTTCACTCCCACAAATAATTCCTCCAAAGTGGTGAAAAACATTCTAATGGTCTAGCCCTCTGGTAGCTAGTGTTTAGGAATGTTGTAAATGACCATGAAAGACATCTCCTAAAGTTTTGCAGAATGCCGTTGAGTCTAGATAGTTTTTTTTAATTTTTTAAAATTACCTAGTTAATAGTAATTTTAATTATTTTTTGATAAAAAATGTAAAAACTAGGTCCTTGGGCTTTTGATAGGGGTATTTGTGCTCAAAAGAAATGGAATGAGACCCCCTACACCTTTGGACCAAGTTTCAGCTCAATTGGACAAGTTTTGCTAGGTGTTTGTCCATGAGGAGTCCAAGTCAGTCAAAAATCAACAAATAATTGGCTAAATTAAAAAAGCCAAAAATTGTAAAATGAGCAAAAATATTTGAGAGAGAGTCGGAAAGGTTTCCTAACCTTTTTCCTAAGTTGGAAAAGTAATTTTCCACTTAAAAGACCCCCCCCCTTGCCTAGCCAACAACTTAAAGTGGTGTTCCCTAGCTAATTGACATGTGGGAATTAAAAAATTTAAGTGAAAAAAGCCACCTAAACCCTAAATTCGCCCTCCTTGGTGTCTAACTTAATGTTTGACCATAGGAAAAGGTGTTTTTCCCCTTTACACCTCACCCCCTCACTCACTTACCAAAACCCTAACTTACCAAAATCCTAAAAGTGACTCTTCCTTGACTTTGTCTATTTCTCTTGGATGTGTGACACTTGTAACTCATCCAAGAGGGGTAACTCTTGACTCCCAAGTATAAATGAAACCCCTTCCCTCCTCATTTCTCACCAATTCTTTTGCTACTGTTACTATACCCAAATCTCTCTCACTCATCTCCCACTATTCTCTCTTCCATCCTCATTTCTTCTTGTAATTTCTTGCTGCAAGTATTTGCATGCACTCTTTGGAATAAGAAAAGCTTTGGAAAGAATTTCATGGTGCATTGGGAGTGTTCTTGATGGTCCTCTTGGTCTTTGTTTGAGGTGATATTGCTGCGATAGTTGTATTGTGGGTTTTTCTTGCTTTCAAATCTAATCTAGGAGATCCCAAGCAAAGTATTTTGCTTGGTTAAGTTTATGGTAGTATTGCTATAGACTTAGTGAGTAGTTTGTATGGTATTGGAAAGTATTTTGCAATTTCCATTTTATGTGCTCACCTCCTTATTGTTTTGTAGCTAGATCTCACTCATTTGTAGGTCACTAAAGGTTTGGAGAAACAATTTTCAGATTTGAGAAATTGCTTGTTCAACTAAGGGATTCCTCCATTAATTTTCTGTTATAACTTCTTTCATTTCTTTGAGGTTTTGTGGTTGTTTTTCAGCTCTGAAATAGGCCTTAAATCATTATATACATTCAGATTTTTATAGTAAAATTTTTTGTTTTCACTAACATAAATTTTTTGAAGTGTTTTGTACATTTTACAACATTTCCAACAAGCTTTTGCTTGCTGGTTTTTGCAGATTCTCGCCAGGACAAAGGGAGGTGCTGCTCATTTTGGGCCACAAAACACTCAAGAAGAGGATCCAATAGTTGGGTAACATATTGCCCTCTTCTCTCATCTTTCTTAAGCATTGTAAGCAAGCCCAAGGGAGTCCCAAAAGGACTTGCATTTCTCCTCTTCTAAATTTCTGCAATTTAATTTATTAGTTGTGCCTACATCTTGGAGTGTGTTTGGCCTAGCCAACCCCCAAAATTGTAAGGCTAGGAAGCACTTTTATTTTCTGCAATTTCTATTCATTTGTTTGTCCCACTTGTCATTATGACAAGGTTGAGAGGCTAGGTTTCTTTCAAGTATTTTCTTTTCAAGCTTTGAACCCACTTGTGCACAAAACCGAAAGGCTTTGTCCTCCACCTTGTGCACTTGCTTGAAGTTGCTAGTTCAAGTTTCTTTCAAGTAATTTTAAATTTAATTGTTTGCCTACACCTTGGAGTGTGATTGGCTTTGCCAACCCCCAAAATCGTAAGGCTAGATTAGTTTATGGTTGCCTTCATTTACATGCTCAATAATGATCTAATCTAAGTAAATAAGTAATCATATGCTAGTTTAGGCCCATGGAGGCATTGTTAGTTAATTTGCTTATCTTATTCATATTTGCTATCTATCTTCGTTTTGGGGCACTTTACATTCAAACACAATTTCATCTTGCAATTTATTTTATTGCAAGTCATTTGAGTTTTAAGTACTTTTGTTTAATGATCTAAATCTTTAATATACTTTACTTTCATCTCTTGCAACCTTGTATGATCTTGTGGTTTAAGGCAAACACTTAGTTTCTCTTGCAAGTTAATTTTCGTACTTTGCTTTCATTCCATTATCTTACAAGTACTTGGTATCTTGCAAGCACATCTTGCACAACAACACACTTTGCAATCACCTTAACTTAATTTTAACTAACTCAATTTACCTTAGTCTCATAGGGCCTAAAATCAACCTAGCTTAATAGATCACCTTTTACTGTCCCAAATTTTCCATCAAGAAGGGAATTTAAGGAAGAAACAGGGAGTGCTAGATTGGGGATGATCTCACAGCGCTTGGTGTCCTCCCTGTGGAGTACTTCTATTCCTGGGTTGACTTGTGGAGCTAGGGTGGGGCCTTGTTTGCCTCACTTATTGAGCACCCAACAACTCTTTTGGTACAAGTGGGGGGAGTTCTTGGGTTGTCACTTAGTCTAAGATTCAATCCTAACTTAATAACTTAATAATCCTAAAATTAATCCACTCAACCTTGGGCATCTTGTTGGACACATCTTTATGGTTTATGCTTTAGTGTACATTGCAAGCACTACACTCTTTATCTTTCATGCAATGTACTTTCAAGCATTGTGGATTGGACTAAGTAGTTGAAAGTTGAGCTTTAGCCCTTGGAGGCCTCTTATTCATGTTTTAATTTTGAGTTTAGTTTAATCTCTTGATGTGATTGGACTCCCTCACTGAAGTTGCACATACCTTGGAGGCTTCGTCTTTGTTGGAGCTTGTTGTTGTGTATGCCATTGAAGGCTTCCCCTTGAGTTGCGCATCCCTTGGAGGCACTCTTGTTTGGGTAAGTTGGCTTGTGTGTTATGGTTGTATTTCCTTGGAGCACATCCCTTTTACCTGCACATTAAGTCTCTTAACAAGTTAGTATTTGGTTAGTTATCTTGCTTGTGTCATTTATAAATCTTGTATCTTCATTGTTGTATCATTCAATTGTAACTTTGTGGATAGTTAGCTCTTGTATTCTTTTTGTATCTAGTCTAATCTTGTAACCTTGTATTTAGCATTCTTTGTATCATAGGCACTAGTCTTAGAAGACTTAGGGAAAGGACTTCTTTTGCATTGAAAGACTTGCACTTTGCATTGTTGCTTTTGCATATAGGTTAGATTCCTCCAAACCTTAATCAACTAAAACCAACTCCTAGAATTTAACCTTAAAATTCATCTAGTAACTAGGGTCTACCCCCCTTGGCTTTCCTAGGAGTAAACCTAGACAGAAGAGGTTTAAGTCGAGGTGACAGTGGGCTTTGAACCTAGGCATTATGCCTCCAAGGACACACTAAGTGAGTTAGACTTAGCTCACGTTTGCAAGTGTGTATAAGGACAACAACACTTACCACCTTCCATCATTCTACCCCTCCGTTTCCTTACCTATTGGGTTTTTTAGTTCATTGACCCAAAAAGGGATTGTACCTCATTTCATGAGAAGAAGGGGATGAAGGCCCATAGGTGTTGTAGCTGGAATGAGATAAAATCCTATCATTATCCTTCTAGATGCTTGCCCTGAGGTCCTGAGAACAATACAATGCTTCTCTAAAAAATGAAGGACCTACAAAAGAAATCACATAAATAATAAATCTCCCTCTTGTCGAGGGGATGCATTGCAGTGTCTTTTACTTTCCATTGCACATGGCACTCAATGTATCCTAGATTCAAGTGGCATTGTGGTGCTCTTTACTTTCCATTGTATATAACACTCAATTTTCAGACTCTAATAAATTAAATAGCAAGGGATTGGAAAAAGGTTGCATTGAAAACGAAGGATGCAGCACACCCTCTACGAAGGCACCCATAAATGACACAATACGAACCCTTGTATGTCAAGGACCCCATACCTAGAAGTCTTGCCCCAAAATCCACCTCACACTCACTACGTGACTTAGATAGGTTCCTCTTGGGAAACGTCCCTTGACTTGAGGATTGGCTTACCCAATAGGGCACTATGATATCCCTCTCGTACCTAAATTAGGAAAAACTAATAAGGTCCTTAAGAATTTGTTTAATTTGAAAAGTGTGGTTTGATGCACATGTTTGGGTGGTTCTTGTATTAGATATCTCTTACTTGGCATGATACTTATGACTTGTGAGCCCTTGGAGGGTGTATTTGCTTGTCTTTGCAAGACCTTGCCCGGTGAACAAGTATTCATGGGGAGATGACTTCATTCGGACCTTCATGAGGGGATTTAGAGCCCATAGATGGATGCTAGACCCCACGTCTGGGGCACATGAGATGATGGACGTTGCACTATGAGGATGGAGGACGTTGCCTTTGGAGACACTTTGGCATGGCTGGATGTTGAGCCCCCACCATCTTCCACTTGAACGTTGGCCCTTGGAGGCCTAGGATTTCGATGGTTCCCTGGATGGATTGGTGGATGAGGCACTTGACATGGACATTGGCCTATAGGAGAGTGACACATGGCCTTTGGAGGCCCAACGTTCCACATCTTTAGCTTGGACGTCACATCCTAGAATCTAACATCACCCTTTTAGGGCATGGCATCATCCTTCTAGGGTTTTACTTATGTAAAATATAATTTTGTAAATTTGAAAGGGAAATTAAGAAGTAGGCCTTCTTGTGGAAAGACATGACTTTTCAATGAACTCTTTTCATGGCTAGAATTTCCCATATAATCATGGCTAGCCAACATTTCATTTTATCATCACACTTTGCTCTCACACAAGAGAGAGGAGGACTGGAATTTTCGCTATCTTTGGCAATATTGGTCTTTTTTACTCATGTGCTAGGCTTTGGAGGACAAGTTTGGATGCGTATTTGCTGATTTTTGAAGGAATTTTCTGCAATTAGCGTTTATACTTGTCTAATCTTGGTGAAGTAAGTAAAATTCTGCAATTTCATTTCAAGTATTGAATGTTTATGGTAAATTTTACTTGTTTATATTGAAGATATCTTGTTTGTCTAAACCCTAAGAGAGGGGCATAAGTGCTTCCTCCTCTCATAAGGATAATTGCATCCATTGATTTGTGAAGGAAATCCTACCTAGATTAACCTCTTAAAGCCCTAAAGTGCTAGCACTTTAGGAGTTTGATTCTAGACTCTTGTTGTGACATTATTAAAGAATCTAAGAAGGGAGAAAAGTTGCTAGAGCCCAAAAGTGCTTGCACTCTAGCAATCTCTTCTCTTCAAGGTTTGAAATCCAAGGCTCTAATGTGATAACACCTTAGGTTTCAAACCCTATCTTTTAGACATTGCTATCATCATTCTCCAATTGCATTGTATTGCTGTTATAAAAGACTCCATAGCCCAAAAGGCACTATTCTACTCTCTCTCTATTGAAGGAAGTGATCAAACAACTCTCTTTTATCATTATCTCAAACTTTATACTAACATTCCTAACTCTAACTACTGCCAATTTACTAATTCACTCGTTGTTGCAAAAGTTAGCTACAACCATCTAATTTGCTACATACTTCACTCTAACAACAAGCTAACATATTCAGAATTTGCTTGGAATAGTTGGGAATTGATCTATTGGATATATGCTAAACTTTAATTGTCATTTCATGCAATTCTGATATAATTTTCTTGCTGCTGTTACAAAGTTATAATTGCTGTTGTAAATTGTTATAATTACTGCAATTTTGTACCAGCATTGATAAATTTTCGTTGTCTACTTTCTCATGAGGTGTTAATAGCGTATTGGTACTTGCAAATCACTATACATATGCTATAATTGTTCTTGTTCCAGGAAGGTACCGAAAACATCATTTTCTTCCTCAATTTCACAGACGTAGACTTTGACTTAGGTGATCAAGAGAGGGGGCCGTAGACTTGGTTACAATACTTGCTACTTTGATCCCTTGAGGTCACTAGGGAAGCCTCTCTTGTGGTGGACCTCTTCCATCACTAAAATGAGGGGATTTCTTACGAAGGTGACAATGGTAGGATTTCCAATAGTTAAACAAGGTTTGGGGTACTTGTGGTGGGATTTGCACAAGTACAAATCGTGCGATAACAAGATTCTTGAAGGAAAAATCCATCGTTCTCTGGAAAGTAGACCCATCATTCATAAGGCCGAAGGGCATTCTCAAGTACATGAAAGTTCCCCAAGGGGTGGTGAAGGCAGTCTTAAGCTGATCCTCCTCCCTAACCAAGACTTGGTTGTATCCTGAAAAACCATCCAACATTAACATCATTCCAACACCAATGACTCTTTATAATAGGTGTTCCATGCTAGGGAGGGGATAATTGTCCTTAAGTGATATAACTGGTTAAGATTCTTGAAGTCCACACATAGTCTAATGTCTCCATTCTTTTTTTGGACCACCACTAGGTTAGACATCCAAGAGGAATACCTAATAGGGGCTATGATCCCGATTCCCAACATCAACCATCTTTTGAAGTTCCTTTTGGATTGAGGGGACTAGCCTAGCTTAGGGTTGATGTGCCTTAGCTTRTGTCTAAATGGTTTGGCTCCTTCCATGAGAGGGATGGTATATTGAATGACATCACCCCTATAGACCTTTAGATCATCATAAGTCCAAGCAAAAATGTCCTTAAACTCTCGAATAAGGTCAAGTATGTTATCCCTCTYGGCCTTGGTAGTGTCCTTTCCTATCTTTACCGTTCATGGTTCATTCTCTGAACCGAGGTTGAACTCAAAGGCTTTGTTAGATAGGTCTACAACATGCTTCTCCTTGTACATGTCATGTTTGTCAAACATTCTTTCCAAGGGGATGCACCCTCTTGGGAGAGTGCCATTAGGAAAGTCCATGACTTCCAAGTTCATGGAGTCAACCAAAAAATTCACTTGAGAGTTAGAGAACTCCTTGCTACTTTGCAGGAATCTAAGGATTTGGGCATCGTCATCAAAAACTTGCCAATGTTCTAGGTTATTAGGGATCGATGGCCTAAAAACAACTTCCATTTTGCACAAACCATGAAGGACCTCCTCACAAGGTTGTAGAGTGGGTGCAGAAATGGCTAATGCATCAATGATATAGTTCTTTTCTTTGGGGACAACATTAATTGAAAGGCATCAAAGAGTTCTATAGTGTCCCAAACCGAGTTCCTGCATTTCCTCAACCTTTCATTTTTTGCAACAAATTTTTGTTTTATTTGGGAGAGAACTAGATCGGAATCACCTATAACCTTTAAGCATTTAATTTTTTCTGTCAAGGTCCAAGTTGAGTCCCATGAGTAAGTCTTTGTATTCGGTAATGTTATTAGTACAATCATACTCAAGCCTATAAGAAAAAAAGGTGGCCTCTTTAGAGGGCGCTATGAGGACAATCCTAACCCCAGATCCTGAGCTAGAGTGAGTGCCATCAAACTCCAAGGCCCACATGTCACTAGAGTTTTCACATTCTCCTTTTTGAAGCGCAGGATCGATGGCATAAAAACTTCCCATATTGTCAGCCAAATACAATATCTCGTCCATGGGATTTTAGAGAGTTTCAACTTGGTATCGAACAACAGGGTCTCTATAAAGGGAGACAAAACCCCTTTCAGCGTGAGGGATGGTAGCATATGATGAATCCATTTGAAGGCCACCTCCCAAGGTTGGGGCCCATTCTCTAGATAATAACATTCCCCAGACATTAGGTATATCCATTACCACAACATCCATAAGGAGGGTTATATTGGGAAAAGATGCCAAGCTAACTTTAAGGTCTTTGATGAGGCTGCAAACAGTAATGGGTTGAGAGTCAATGCCACACACATTCCTATAGGGTCGTGTAATTTCCAAACCAAGTTGTTTCATAACTTTCAAGGACATGACATTGGTGGAAGCACCAGAGTCAAGCATACAATTATGGAGGACAAGTTCATTTACCACCAACGAGATGAAAATGGGTGCATTCTTTCAATTCTTTCTACCAAGGTTTTTAGCGTGGAGAACTATAGGAATATCTTCTTCATCTTGGTGGTCCTGAGGTTCCTTAATGTTAGGGTGCGATGAAGCTACAAGGATCTCAGGTTGATCCTTCAGGGTCTTTCCATTTTTAAGCCCTTGTGAAGGTACAAGGCTATCAGGGTTAGTACTCATCATTGTCCCCTTTAGGAATTGTTGGCGCAGTGAAGTTGGTACCCTCCTTGAGAGGTTTATCCTCTTCCTCCAACCCTTCATTCATTATTACTAGAAGTTGCAGTCTAGCCTTCCTAGCAGCCTTGTATTTTTCAATGTCCCATATCTCCTTAGTAATAGGATAGGACCCTTTGGGAGAAGCACCCGCCTAGCTAATGTTGCCAATATCTTGTTTGTAAAGGGCATATTCTTTGTCCAGGGCATCTATTTTGACCTTGAGTGTTTCTTAAGACTGTATGAGTTTTGTGACTACTTGCTCATAAGCAGTTGGTTCATTGATTTTAAGAGGACTATTTAACTTGAAAGTGTCTAGGTTGGATTCTATTTGAGAGGCGAATTCTTGCCCTTCAAGGAGGGTTTTGGGATATTTATCCCTCAACAAGAAGCCTAATTGTCCTTGGAAAACATTTAGATACCGTACTAGGATAAGCCYTTCTAGAGGTCTAATGTCATGAGGAAAATCCTCTAACAAGGCATCGAATCTTGTGTTGATTTCTCTCATAGGCTCTTGTTCATGTTTTGTGATTTTGTCAAATTGAGAGAAGAGCAAGGCCTCATCCTTTTCAACCCCCCATTCTTAAGAAAACATCCTCGAGAGCTACCCATGTCTTTATACTCTTACTTGGTGTTGGTTTTTCTTCATATGAGATATGAGAGATATTCGATATATTATTACAATAATGAGTGTTCCATATATAGGGAACATAAGGTGACCATCCATGAACGAATGCGTCCCTAAAATAATCAATAACTATTTATTATTATCATTTACTTATAATATACTATATTTAATAATCAATAATAATTGTATTATTAATTATTATCTTTAGAGAATGTCTTCCCGACGTCGTCTAAACATCAACACTCCCTCTCAACGAGGGAGACATTCTGCAACATGCCACTCTTGTCTTTGAAGTATACAAACTTCACCCTAGACTCATGACACTCGTCTGTCAGTCTTGGGAGACATCTCTCTCCCACCTGAACCGAGGAGAAACTCCTTCTGCGGCTCTCCCTCTGAACCAATTAACTCTCTCTAAGATTAGGCTCACTTTGGGTCCGCATGTAATATCATATAGCATCTTGAGTCGTTATCATTCTTTGTCAAATCGCCATGACTAGGACAAAGACTATACCAAGATATTTCACCACAGGCACACACCGATGAGTGAATGTTGGCTTGATGCTAATTGACACGTGGAAATCACTTCAAGCACCTCGAGTCCATATTATTCCTTGTCATTATCAAGGAAGGACTACATCTGGGCCCATTTACCACAAGTGCACCTTTGTGATAAATGTATCCTATCTCCCTTGGTCTGCAGCCCAATATAGGAGAAGTTATGCCTGATGCTGAAACATCAACACTCCGTCTTAGCTAGGGAGGTATCTTTCCATAGTAGTACACAACTACTGTCCAGAGACACGCAGTCTCCGCCAGTGGTACAAAACCACCATAGTATTAAAAGATTTGTCACACATGGCACTCCATGTGGACTTCTAGAGGCTACTCCCTCTAGGAACACTCAGGGTCAACTCCCCATAGTGTGAGACATCAAGGGTCAACTCCCTTGACATGTCCT